>JAMFLL010000788.1:0-25919 GCA_027475725.1 Pythium rhizo-oryzae | reverse complement strand
TTGAAGGTCTCCTTCACGTAGCCACGCGACTTGAGCGAGGTGAGGAGCTTGATCACCTGAAGGTTCGGCACCTCAACCGACTCGTGCTGCGGCTTGGCGAAGTCCTTCTGGGCGACCATCACACCCTCTGTAGAACATCACAGCATCACGCGTCGCAAGTCAGACCTCGTCGTTCCCCAAAGTGCTGTACGGTCGTCGCGACCCCTCTCTCCATCAGCTCTCTCTGGTGGCGCAGCCTAACATGCGCACAGCGTCGGTGTCTGAAGCGGACGGCGCCACAGAACACTCCACCGAGCACCGAAGATTCTCCATGCTGGACAGGCAGTGCGCCTCGCAGGAGACACCGTCCACATGCGAAATCTGTTGGTCGTGTCGGGAGGAGCTAAAACGCTTCCACGTCTCATAGCGCGTAGCCATGTGCGTCTCGAGGGACGAGATCCGCATATTGTTCCAAGAAGTCGGCACCGTCGCGCGTTCATGTGCTGGCGCCGTCGGAGGAGCAGCAGGAGAAGGAGGGGTACGCGGCGGTGGATGTGTGGAACGTACCCTTGAACAGGTAGGAGTAGACAGCGATACGGTTCTTCTTGGGGACGAGCATGGTTCACGAAAAAAGCTTGCCGGCGAATGCGGATCTCCACGGGTTCTGCGTCTGGAAACAGAAATACAAGCGGCGCCGTTCATCCGCCGGGCGTAGCTGCTCGACACCAACCAACGACCAAGAACCAATCAAAGCTGGCGCGCCGCTTGTGCCCTCCCCCCTTTCCCCCGCGCCAAGGACTATACACCGCCTCCGAGAGGGGTACATGTATACTATGTATACTGGGGTAATTACGCGTGGCCACAAGTAGTAAAAAAATTGTTCTCTGTCAAAACGAGTATCGTATTCCACAGAGACGAAAAGTATCGGAAACATTCGCATGCCCTCAATAGAGCGCACCATGTCACTCTCTCGGGAGTGTAGCTGCTCGGCGTCCTCGAGCGGCGCATAGACTGGCGCAGCGCTCGCTTGGGCTCTGCTTGGCTGGCGCCTTTGGGCTCAGCTGACGCACGTCGGTCAGCGTCGTCCGCGCATTATTATCCCACGGCAGACCACCACGACGGAGTGCGCGTTAGGTGCGATCGCCCCACGGCAGCTGGCCGTCTCTCTGTCTCTCCTCTCATCCTCCACCTGCCTTCCTTCTCTTGCAGGGACCTCCTCTCTCGCTCTGTCATCACTCCGGTATATCCATCCGACCGATCGATCCAGCATGGAGGCCGTTGAGCGCCATCAGGACTACTCCGTGTTCGTGGACTTTGCGTCCGGCACGGTCGGCGGCTGCAGCGGCATTATCGTGGGCCAGCCGTTCGATACGATCAAGGTGCGGCTGCAGACCCACAGCTCATTCTACAAGGGGCCGATCGACTGCGCGCGCCAAACGGTACGGTTTTGGGCAATGGCGGGTGAGAGTACACAAGGGTGTTAAACGGCGTGCATATTGGTGTCGGTGTCGATAGTTCCAACATGAGGGCGCGCGCGGGTTTTTCAAGGGCATGCACTCGCCGCTATTCGGCAGCGCGTGGACAAACGCGATCATGTTCGCGACGTACGAGCGCACGCTGCGCGTCATCGACGACAACGCGCAGCTACCCAAGCTACAGTCCGTGTTCACTGCAGGTACGCTCACCGCATACGTTTTACTCTGCCCGTTGGGTGGTGGAAATGGATACTCACTCAGCGAATATGGACTGATCCAGGCGTGATCAGCGGCTTTTGCCAGACCATTGCTGTGACGCCGACCGACTTGATCAAGTGCCGGCTGCAAGTGCAGGACGGCCACGCGAATAGCCACTACAACGGTCCCGTGGACTGTGTCAAGCACATCTACAAGCGCAACGGCCTGCGCGGCCTGTTCCTCGGATACCCAGTCACACTGTGCCGCGAGGTGCCCGCGTTTGGCTTTTACTTCTATGCGTACGAGCTCATCAAGCGGAGAATGATCGACGAGGGCGTGAGCCACCACACGGCCATGCTCACGGCCGGCGGTCTCGCCGGCGTCGGCTCCTGGATCATCGCGTACCCTGCGGATGGTGCGTGTGGATATCGGGCTCGTTATTCATGGCTACCTGAGTGATGTGCTTTGCTTCCCTTGCTTGTAGTCATCAAATCGTCGATCCAGACGCTCGCGGAGGAACCGCACGAGAGAACGATGGCGTACCAGGCACGGAGACTCTACGCGATGGGCGGGTACAAAATCTTCTTCAACGGCATGTCCACGGCGGTGGTGCGCGCGTTCCCCGTGAACGCCGTCACGTTCTTTTGCTACGAAAAGACCTCGGAGATGCTCAAGGACCTCTCGAGAAGCTAGCCGTTTTCCTTTCGCTGGCACCAACCAACCGTAGATAGCTCCTGTAGATGAACGACATTGCTGCGACGCGCAGCGAATACAGCAAGGGAATGAAGATCTGCTAGAAGAGGTGCTGTGGTATACCTCGAATAGAGAGAGAGAGAGAGAGAGCGTGCTTCCCAGCTAGCTGACCAGAGTCCTTGGAAATCGATGAGCAACAGCATTTTTTACCACGTCACATATATCATGTGGGCCACATCACCTTCACCAATGCAATATTTAGCCAATCATAGACCCTTTTATGTATATTTTCAACCAATCAAAGGAATATCTTGTGGCGTGATCCGTGAACGTAATCCTGTACCGATCCTCAACTTGCACGTTCGACTCGCACACGCCCGAAAAGCTCCGAGCAGCTCCATTTCGACACCAGAATCGGATTTTCCGGCCTCCTCCGCCGTCCTCCTCCGTCCTCCGCCATGCTCCGCTCGCTCCCCCGCGCGGCGCGCCGCCTCGCGACCGCCTCGCCGCTCCACGCGCGCGCGTTCGCGAGCGACGCGAGCCACCTGAGCGCCTGGATGAAGCTCGCGCCGACCAAGGTCGAGCCGTCGGCCGTGTCGTTTGAGACCATCGCGCTCTCGTACGCGCAGGAGAACGTGCTCCACCTCAAGCTGCACCGCCCCAAGCAGCTCAACGCCATGAACATGCAGATGTGGGTCGAGCTCGGCCAGGCGTTCGCGCTCGTGGAGCAGGACCCGAGCATCAAGGCCGTCGTGGTCTCGGGCGAGGGCCGCGCGTTCACGAGCGGCATGGACCTCAACGTGTTCGCGACGCTCACCAAGGTCATGGAGCACGAGAGCTGCGAGGGCCGCAAGCGCGAGCGGCTCATGCGGGTCATCGACGAGTTCCAGCGCGTGGTCTCGGCGCCCGAGACGTGCCGCGTGCCCGTCATCGCCGCGGTCCACGGGCCCTGCATCGGCGCCGGCGTCGACTTCATCACGGCCTGCGACCTGCGCTACTGCGACGCCTCGGCCGCGTTCTCGGTCAAGGAAGTGGACCTTGCGATCATCGCTGACGTGGGCACGCTCCAGCGCCTGCCCAAGCTCGTGGGCGAGCAGCAGGCCAAGGAGCTCGCGTACACGGGCCGCTCGTTCAGCGGACTCGAGGCCGAGCGCCTGGGACTCGTGCTCAAGTGCCTCAAGGACCCGGAGGAGCTCATGCAGCACGTCACAGGCGTGGCGGCGTCGATCGCCGAGAAGAGCCCCATCACGATCCGCGGCATCAAGCAGACCATCCACTACCAGCGCGACCACTCGACGCGTGACGCGCTCGAGCAGATCCGCTACCACAATGCCGCCGTGCTCCAGAGCGATGACCTCACCAAGGCCATCGAGGCCATCATGACCAAGACTTCGCCCACGTTCCGAGACGACTAGTGGCCTCGTGGTTGACGCGAGGGATCCTGATCAACAAAGACCTCGCGCTGTGTTTTTTTTGTTCTTTTGTTTTTGTGTTGCTATCGTCTTTCACATTCACAAATCGTAGTACGTTGTCACCCTCCTCGACGGGCTTTGACGTGCGCATAACGCCACTGAGACCATCGCCAGTCCGTCGAGCTCCAGCACGACACGCAAGCGTGGCCACCGGCGGGTGTGATTCGATCGCTTAGTCCTGCTGCGTCTCGTTTTTCCAGTCTTCTTTTTTCTCCTATTGCCGACTCCTCTAGGAGCACCATCGTAAATCTATCGAACGTTTTTCCGCACAAATGACGCGACCGTAGGCAATTCATTTAGTCCTTCTGGCGCGCCTTGATTGCTGCAAACATGTCGCCACGGCCACCACCACCGCCTCGACCACGAGCCTTGATCGCAGCCATGAGGTCCATTGGAGCGCCTCCATCGTCACCGCGACCGCCACCGCCGCCTCGGCCGCGTGCCTTGATTGCTGCCATAAGATCCATACCGCCGCCACGACCACCGTCACCTCCACCACGTCCTCGCGCCTTGATAGCAGCCATCAGGTCGACTGGACCACCGCCGCCGCCGCCACCTTCGTCGTCATCACCGCCACCACCACGGCCCTTGATCGCAGAGAACAAATCGCCGCGACCTCGGCCACGACCGCTACGACCACGTGCTCCCATCAGAGGATGAGGCGGTCGGTCACCGCCCGCATCGCTAGCTGCCTCAGCAGGGGCAGCTGCCGGACCTCCATTCTCAGCAGCGTTCTTTTCCTTCGCCTCCTTCAAGATCTCAGCTCGCGTCTTCATCTTTCGTGTGAGCGCCGGGCCCTTGTCCTTCAGCGTGCTCAAAGTCGCCGCACTCTTGCCCTTCAGCTCGACAATCAGATCCTTGATTGTCGGGAGAGCCGCACGGAGTCGTTTATCGCTTGCTTGCACCTCATCCATTCGCTCGCTCAAACCAGCCAAACACTCGACAACACTGTCGCAGTAGAGTACGCAGAGCCCACATTCCACACCAGAACGTGTGTCCGGGGCATCGTTAGCTGCTACTCGCTTACCGGAAAGGTTCATACCCGACCGCTCAGCAAACTTCAGCGTCGCAAGTCGGATTTCATTCACGAGCTCGGTAAACTCAGCCAGTTCAACCTTGATGGTAGCAGCAGTCTCAGTCTTGTTCAACCGATGTTTCAGTCGCGCTTGGAACCACAGCAGCTGCCGGTTCTCGATCATGTCCAATGTTGTGTCGATCAATTCACAGGCACCATTCGCTTCGGCAGCAAGACGTACGTTCTTGTAATGCTTCTTCAGCGTGTCGGACCGGGCGTTCGCAAGCTTCGCACGTGCAAGTTCCTGCGCTTCGCGCAAGGCGACAGCACCAGCATCGTCACCCGCGCTACCCTTCTGAACCGTCGACTGCATGTACACGTCACCGTCCGGGTAGCCAAGGTCGATACTGTAAGCAGGTGCCATGTCGGCCTTGATCGGGCACTGCTTACCAAGCAAAGGACAACCGATATCAGGGTCATCACGCGTCGCGTAGGGGTGGTTGTCGGCCGGACCGTACTGCGCAACGTGGCGATTGTACGCGTTAACGACAGTCTTGAAGGTCTCCTTCAACGTTTTGAACCAGTCGAACTTCCGCTTCGTCAACTCTTCGTTCTGACCGGCCTTCCAGGAGTCACCAATGTCACGAAGATGTAAGTGCAGTGCACGACGCTCTGTCACGGTAAGACCAGTCACACGAACGTTCTCGAGCGAGGACGGGTGGCTCTTCATAATATCCTTGGGGTCCATGCGCAGCAGCTCCAGCACGTTGGTACGCTTGAACTTTCGCGCCATGTCTCGTGTCATGACCTTGCCATTCGGAGACTTCATGGACGCAAGTTCCGCTTCAGACAAGTTCTTGATGTTCACAGGCATGCATCGTCGAATCGCCTTGAGCGCCTTCAGGTTCTCAGTCAAGTTCTCCTCCTCCCACTCGCGTTCCTTTCTGGCTTCCTCAGCGGCATACTCATCCGTGAGCATCAATGCCGTGTTGTACTTCTCCATGTCCTGTTCAAGACGGTAGTACTCTTCACGAAGGGATCGCTGGATCTCAGGGTCAGGGTGCGTCACATCAGCCGAACCAATCTCTCCCATTCGCTTCGCGATTTCTTCGACCTTCTGCTTGGCCTCTTCATACGGAATATCGGCGGCAACGGCAATACCAGCTTGCTGCAGCTGCTTCTCAAGCTTGAGCAAGCGACGAAGCAACTTCACTTGGTCCATATCCAAGTGAGCGAACATGTCCTCGGTCTTCGGTTCCTCGCGCTTCGAAGGACGGCGGCGCAACTTCTCAACTTCTTCCTGGAGCTGTCGAATCTTCTGCTCGTACGAGTTGATGCCGTCGAAGAAAGCAGCAATACTGGACTCCTCGATACCATCGTCGCGCATCTTCTGGCGCACCGCGTCATGAGGGGTACCGCTTTGCACCATCGCACGGTATTCACCAAACTGTGACGAGTGGCCCTGACCAAGTTCTTCAGACTGCTCCTGGATTCGTCGGTTCGCTTCGATCAACTTTTGCGCTTCCTCCTGAGCACGCTTGGCTTCAGCAGCTTGCTGATCAGCCTCTTCCTTCGCACGCTGAGCTTCCGCCATGGCAGCTTCGACCGCAGCCTTGCCCTGCTCCTGCTCTTCACGAGCAGCTGCCATAGCGGCCTCGGCCTTCTTTCTTGCCTGCTCCAGCAAGTTACGAGCCTCTTCCTCGGCTCGCACGGCATTCATACTGGCTTCATCAGCAGCCATCTGCGCTTCAGTCTGAATCTTGATCATCTCATCACGTTCGTTCATCACTGCCGTTCGTTCAAGATCGTCACCAAGACGCTGACGCTCCTGCTCCTGCTGGAAAGCCTTCGCCTTGTTGATGTACTCGAGTGACAGGGTGACCACGGCACCAGCAGAGCGGCTGGCGAGAGCGAGAGGATAGTTCTTCGTCACCTTCTCCATGTTTGGAAGCGACTTCAGCGGGATCGTGAGCGATGCAAGCAGCTCCGACGATCGGAAAACGTGTTCGTCAAAGAGTCGGACTTCGATAACCATTTCCTCGCTGGGGGCTTCGAACGAGGCAGAGTTATCTTGCTTCCACACCGGCGATCGCTGGCCTTTGACGACAACCGTTTTGAAAGTCTCGTGGTTGAGCGTGATCTCACACAACGCGTTGACACTGCTGCCAGACTTGGTCAGATTGGTGGCTGATACCACGGTCACATGCAGAATCGGTGTTGGGAATGCTTCGTAATTAAACTGAGACAAACGGCCACCTGCATTCCGATCGAGGAAAGTCTCAGCTGAGATACTGTTAGAGCGCTGGTTGCGGAGCTGTCTCGCCAAATTGAGTGACTCGCCGAGCGAGGCCGTGCGACCCACGGTCTTCGAGGCATCAATGGCAAGCTTCAGAGCGTCCATCCACGACTTCTTGTCGGACTCGGAGGTACAAGCCATCACGAGCTTACGGTCATCGACGCGAAGCTCCAGCAAGAACTCGGCCACTACGTTGGGGGACTTGCAAACGACCTCGGACGAGCCTCTGAGGGACCGCACCGAGCACCGGTGGCTGAGAAAACTCAGTTCTCCCCGCGAGGTGGTCGAACTCGGGTTCTTGAAGTACTCGATCTTGGACACACTCAAAACAAAGTAGCGCGACTTCCAGTTGCGCATCACGCGGCCTTGCTTGTACATGCGCCCCTTCTTAATCGTCGCGTTCTGGTTGTCCATGATCAGCTGCGCGATCGACTTGTTGTCGTCGCCTTCGTTGTTGTCGACCTTGGGCATGCGCGTGCTCGTGATCATCTTGCGGCTCGAGGTCGACGCGCGCTGGCGGAAGCTCGTCGAGTGGCGCGAGTTCACGCGCTGCACATCCGCGAGCTTGTCCTTGGGCACAAACTGGAGCGTCTTGGGCGACGGCGTCTTGCGCAGCACCTCCATCACCTCGGTGTAGGGCATGCAAAGCACTTCCGTGTCGTTGACCTTGAACACGATGTCACCTATCGAGATCTGACCATTGGTCTTGGCCTGTCCTTTCAGCGCGCGCACGACCGCGCCGTCAATGCCGTAACGCTCGGCATCCTCCAAGTTGAGGCCCATGGGGCCCTCATCAAACACGACGGCGTAGGTCGTGAGCTCCTTGTCGAGCTCCTCGGTGGACTGCTGCGCGCGGCGCTTTTCAGCCTGCACCTGTGCTCGGCGCTTCATGTCGATCTCGAACGAAATCGCAAGTGGGCGCGGGAGCTTGCGGATCAGGTCGATCGCGCTCGAGAAGCCCATGCCGTCGACGTCGCGACCACCGATCCCGACGATGAGATCGCCGGCGTCCACTTTGCCCTCGAGCAGCGGGTTGTCAATGTTGTCGATGCTCAAGCCGTGGTCGATCACGCCGTCTTTCGGGGGCTTGAGCTTCACGCCGAGCTTCTCCTTGGCCGGCAGCTCGATCACCACGACCGTCGGCAGCTCGCTGCCGCACGCCACGCAGGCCGCGGCGTCATCCTGGTTCTGCGCAAACTCGCACGCCGAACACTTGCGCGCCATCCTCGTTCACCTACAGGCACACACTTAGCGCATCAGCCATGGTTCGTTTCGCTCGCCGCCACCATCGGCACCGAGCCTCGTCACATCTTCGTACCGATCGGAATCTTCTCCTCCCTTGTCGTCTGGGGAAGACTGTTCTGTTTCTTTTTTATTCCTTTTTTCTTTTCCTCCTGCACGGAAAATCTCGCGCCTCGCCCTTCTCCCTGGTGGAGCGTCGTTTAGTCCGCTTCTCCTCGGCGTGCGGCTACTACAGCGACAGAGAGAGAGAGAGAGAGCGCGCGCGTCGAAGGAGGCGTCTGGTTGGGGTGTGTGGCCTCCGCTCCGCTCTGCTTGGCACGCGGTGGGCGGTCGCAGCGGCTTCTCCGGCTTCCCCTTCTTCCGGTCGTTCCTCGCGCTGGGCGTCGGGTTGTTGTTGCCTGGCCGACCGACTGAAGTCAGTGTACCAGAGAGAGCGTGGGGAGAGGGGGGGAGTCCCGAATTGGAGGTTGGTCTAACGAGGGACAGTGCGTAGAGATGGGATCTTGGCGAAAAGGTGGTCCCTTGTTGGAGCAAACAAGGAATGATGGGTTGAAGAAACAGATCATCGGATCTGGGAGAATATCCTACTGTGGCGAACGTGTAAAGTGCGAATGGGTTCAAACCTGCCATTGTCTTCGGGTCTCGTCACGTCACGTGACTCACGTGTCAGGCGTGACTCACGAGTCACGATACACTGGAGTTGCCATTCGCGTCGGGGCGGACCAAGTCCGTACACCGTGGACGTCGGACCGTTTGCGTCGGCGCTTCCAACTGCTTCGAGATTCACCACAGCATGACGCACAGGTCGGCGTCGTGTACAACTCGGCGGCCGACGTGAACGTACGTGCCGCGAGCATGAACGGCCACGAGACGATTGTGCGGCTGCTGCTTGATCACGGTTATGACAGCTGCGACGCGCCACCAACAAGCCAGTGATGAGAAGACTGCGGGAGACGAGTCGCCACGGCTACGTGAGTGGTTATACGCGTCGTTTGCTTAGTGTCGGGTTACGCAGTTCATGTTGATGTGTCCGATTCCAGCCAACTATTGTGGTTTTCGTCCAAACTTTCCAATCCAGCGCGATTCGCCAAGTCTGGAACCAATCGTGGAAGGTATCTGATTGGCTAGTGGTAGGAAGTAAAACACCATCTATTGGACAAAAATATCAAAACAAGTAGCCGTCACCTAGCCCTACGATTCTTGAAGCCTTTATGTGGGGTTTTTCACCGTGCGCGATTCGTTCACGATTGCTCGTTCACGATCGATTCAACCCCGGACGGAAATTTTGAATCAAACGCACAATAACTGTCGGACAGACGATTGGGTAGCAATGCGTGAGGCAGGCTAAACAAAACAGCAAAAACGCCAGCAGTGCGATAAGCCAGCGTTGGGAGCGCTCGGTTCAGTTGCTACCACGTCGGGACTGAAACCTGGCTGCGTCATGGTGGCTTCTCCAAGTCATTGGATCTATACTTCGGAACCCACGCACGTCTAGGCGTTTCTCAACTTTCAATATCGACATCGTGCAAGACATATTAGCGAAAAATGATCGTTCAAACGTGCCACGTAGATTTCCTCTTCGAGAAGCTTAATACAGAGAAGCTTAATACATCAACAAACCCTGTGTCTCCTGCTGAGCTAGGCACTCATTGTCTAGCAACTGCGCTCGATTCGTACTAGAGCCAACCGACTTGCCCGGACTCTAGCTCTCCTGCATCTCTCCCTCACACCACGTCCACCAGCAAAAACACACCCGCGAACTCTACGTGCGTACGCGTCGAGTATGAGCTGCTTCACTTTGCCATAAGAATCGGTCCTGCGTTACGAGCAGAAGTTGAACTTGTTGGTCTTCCAGATCAGTGCCAACGAGCCGTTGCAAAGATCCCGAGCCAGTCGGCAATGATACCTCCAGAACCTCCATTTTATGATACCACGCGAAAATAATCGGGGACAAAGACACGCGACCAGTTCAGAACGTTACTATCTGTTGAACCATACGACCTTTATATTCTTATATACATGTCCATGCGGATCTCTTTTTGTCGATGAGACTCTCCTAATGTATGCGACGTGTGAGGGCAACGGGTCACTCACAGCTTCTCTTCAGTCTCATCATCGTCGAGGTAGTACATGGAGATGCGGTGCAGCATTTGCATGACTGAGACAATGGCGACGACTTCCACGATCGCCGGCGGCTCCAACTGGGCTTCACTACACAAAGTCACGACGGTCTCGTCCACCCGCGCGGGGGACCACGACGTCGCATGCGCAATCACAAGAAGCGCTTGCAGCTTGCGGTCCTCCTCGTCAGGGTACAGCTTTTTGGCGGCAGCAATGGGGTCCGTCTCACCCGCGAGCTCCTTGGCGGTGTCGATAAACTGCTGGCTGACTTCAAAGTGTTTGGTCATTGCGATGACCGCGTCCTGGACGGGCTTGCTCTCCGTGATTGACGCGAAAATCTGCGCTACCGCGAGCTTGGCCTTGATACCGATGACACTGGTGTCCGGGTTGAAGCACTCGTGAGCCATGGCCGCGACGGCCGTCATCGCACGCTTGATGACCATGGATTTGATGACCGGGAAGTCGTAGCCGTAGCGATCCATCAAAAACGCGGTCGCTTCATCTGCGTCATCCGGGATACCAGCAAGCACTCTCTTCTCAAAACTAGCGGCGCTCGGGCCTTGCTTGACCATCGACCAGTAGGTGGAGAAGTTGTCGGTCGGCGGATGCGGCTCCGGCGTATGGACGTCGGGATCCACGAGCTGGCCGCTCGCTCCGGGTGCCCACGACTCGCCCATGACATCCCGCGTCTCGCGATACGTCTCGACTTCGAGGGGCATGCCCAGCGCGTCCATTGACTTGTTGAGGTAGCCCATCATCGCCATGCCGAGAACAATCGCCTCGGCAGTTTCCGCGTCCTTCGTGAGCTCGCGCAGCGTGCGTCGGTGTTCGTTCGTGAGCTTGCATGGGAAGACGGCGAGCAGCTCGGACATATCGATCACGCTCTTCTCGACGGGCGAGTACAGGTGACTCGTCTCACCATGCCGCGCGCAGATCGCCTGGATGCCGAGCTTGTCGGCGGGTACGCCGCGGCGCAGCGCGAACGTGCAGGTGTGGGAGGAGCAGTACGGGCAGCAGGCGGCAAGCGACGAGGTGTAGAGCGCAAGCGAGATGAGCTCCTTGGGCGCGCCGTAGCCGAACATGAACGCCGGCAGGTTGAGGAAGCACGGCACCATGAAGTAGTACATGCGGTTGGCCGGCGGCCAGATCTCGAAGAACTTGCCCGTGTTGGGCACGATGCCCAGCAGCACCTTGGCGATGGTCGAGACCGCGCCGTGGCGCGCGTATAGCGTCTCGACGGGGACCTTGTCGTCCTGCAGCAGGTACGTGAGCGTCGTGGGCGGCAGACGCGCCGCCGGCACGTCCGGGGCCTTCATGACGAGCGAGAGGAAGCTGGCGAGCATGGCGTTCTGCGTGTCCAACGTGAGTCGGTCTTGACGGCTGTGTGGGCTGTCCGACGGCTGGCAGTTGAGAAGCAGCAGGCCGTGTGTGTGGGCGGAAGTCGTAGGGAGCGGCCCTCGCCTCGTAGCGGAGACCACACCCCCGCGACTCGCGAGACACTCCGAACTCCATCCGTCTTTCGCGTGGCTGGTCATCAGGGACCCGATAACGTGAATATACGTATCCTGTTCAAAACGATTCAATATGAAGACTATTCATGTTTCTGATGAACTCCAATTTAAAATACCCTTGCTAAGTAGAATACATGATCTGATGCCACGGGTCCGTCTCGGTGACCCGGGTCACTCGCCGCACTGGTCTTTTTCTTCGAGAGCCAATAAGCGCCGTATCGGATCCTCTCATTGGCTCCACTTGCCCATCAAGGGGTAGGGATGCGGCCTACATGGCTACGCTATTCGCTCCCAGTTCCCGCAATCCACACACACAGGAGACGCTGCCCAATCCGTGCGTGCCGCCAGTGCTGGCACTCGCGGGAAGCCGAGCTCCTCATGAACCAGTTCTCCCTTTCCCACCGACTGTGCCACTCGGGCAGTACAGTATGGCACTCGGGCCCTTCCACCAGCCACTCTCTCTCTTTCTCTCTGCGTACCGCGGACTGCAGGAGCCCGAGCGCCCTGGGATTACTGTATGTCTGTGTCTGGGTGACCGCCTTCTCCACGCGAAACGGCTGCTCGAACCCCGAATTCCAAAAGCATGGCAACAGCCTACACACAAACCTTCTTTTTGTGCGGGTTGGCCGTGGTGTCGGTGGTTGGCAGTGACTTCCAATGCGCCAAGCGAGGCCGGTCTGCGTTGGTGTGATTCCGCGTGGATCCGGCAAGGGAGACGCATCTGTTCGTTGGCGAGGTTGACCACAGTGTGTGTGGGTGATGGGATGCGCTTGCTCTCTATGCTTCTATCTTTGGTGTATTTTACCTGCATGCACTCTACCGTCGTCTGGGCTGCTGTGGAATCCCACCCTACCTTTCGTTGACGAGCATTGTGGAACGAGCGAGCCCTCACTTACTCGACTGGTCGATCGAGCATACTACCGCAGTAGTCCTCCCGTCGTTCAGGCCCAATGTCAATTGGTACTTTGTCATGTCTTGGGCAATCTCGTAGGTGCAGGTAGTTTTGAACGACAAAGAGGGAAGGAGGGGGAGAGAGAGAGAAAGGGAGAGAGAAAGAGAGAGAAAGATGAGCGCTCGATGAAGGTGGCAAAAATGTCTATGTACATTCGCCGCAGCTTAATAAATAGCAATCCTCTGTGGGGTGCAGGCGCTCCGACTGAGTTGAGGCCTCCCCCACGTCTCTACACTTTCCTACGCTACAGATTCTACAACTAATGACAGCGAGACAATCACGACAACCGGACGGCACGCACAACGAGCAATCCACGACCAGGTTAGTCGTGGCGGGCACGCTTGGTTCTTGACGGCGACTCGGTGGGGTCGGCCGCCTCCGTCTCCGAATCGTCCACGGCGGCGATGAGTCGCTGCAAGGACGAGCTCGTCTTCCGCGGGCGCGATTCGAAGCACTCCTCGACCGACGTCGGGCTGTCGATACGAGGGTGTGGATCCGACGAGGACGGCGTCGTGTCGACTACAGTCTTCACGGGCGCGTCGGCCAGCTCGGCATACACCAGGTCCGGCTGGAAGTGCGCAATGTAAATGCGGCACAGGTACGCGTAGCAGTTGGCAATGTCGCGGCGCGGCAGCTGCAGCTGCGCGAGCGCCTTGGAGACCGACGCCTCGAGAACGGGGAGCGTGTGCGCGCGCGCGATAAGCTTCACAGCGGCGATACCGACGGCGCTGGACGAGTACTGGACGGAGCCGTAGTCTTCGGTCGCAACCTGCACGAGCGCCATGGTGTGCGCTTCCAGATCTTCAGGGTCACACTCGTGCTGCTGGTCGATGAGAGTCAAGAAGTCGCGCGCGAACGTGAACGCCACGGGCGCGTTGAGCTTCCAGTCGAGCACCTCGAGCACCTGGGCCTCGACACTCAGGATCTGGTCGGGCGTGAACTTGTTCTCGCAGAGAAGCTCCATCTCCTTCATCGTGATCGGCTCGGCTTCGTGCATCTTGGCAGCGATGTACATGCACACGAGACACAGCAGCTGCAGCATGACCTTGTCCACCGAGTGCTCCGAGAGGTACTGGTCCATGAAGTGGATCGCGCATCCGACCGAGTCCTGCGTGAGCTTGAACGCCTGCGCGGTCTCGAACATCCAGCGGCACATCTTGGCGCGCCACAGCGCGTCCATGCCGTGCGTCTGCACCGCCACGATATAGTTGGCGTCGCGCGCGTAGTCGCCGCTGGCCTCGCGCACGAGGCGCATCTCGATCGCTTCCCAGGGGCACACGTCGAACCAGGCCTCGTCCTCGCGCGGCGCGGCCGCCGCGACCGTCGGCGACGGCTTGGGCAGCGGCTTGGCCACGCGCGCCTCCTTGCGCGGCGTCGCGAGCGCGACGCTTTCGTCGCACAGCAGCAGATCCTCCGCGTTGGCCATGGTGGTGCTATTCGTCGTGCGATGGAGAAAGACAGAGAGGAGGGGTGCAGGAGGGAGAGACGGCGGGGGATCAGGACGCCAGGGAGAGGATGCAGCGGACGGCGGCTTGCGGGCAAGGCGTGCAATTCGTCTCTGGGCTGGGCCAGGCCGCGGAGCCCATGGAGGAAGCGTGCCCCCGCGCTCCGCTGCGGGTTATGCGGGTGGGCGGGCGGGTCCGTCGGCTCGATGGGTCCTGGCAAGATGAACGAATCGTTGGGAAAGAGAAAGAGCTGGCCAACTAAACCGCCCGCCCGGGCGGGTCTCCTGCCCGGGTCCGACCGAATGGGTATTTCTGGTGGCTTTCGTTGGGAGGGGCAATCGTTGGCGCCAACCAACAACCAGCGTGTGAGGAGGCCGCCGGTCCCCGAACCCCGCGCAGCAGTCACACACGGATCGTTCGGTCTCTGCAAACCTGCGATCCCGCGAAAACCCCGGGGGAGCGCGCCAACTGGAGGTGGAGGGAACTCCGTTGATTGGCTGAAAATAGAATTTGGGCCAATCAGAGAACGATATTGAAGGTGGCGGGGGATGTGTCAAGCAAGCCTCCCTCGCGGGAACGTGAAGTGTTGATGCCCCGCTACTGTATCCAGAGAGGGCGAGGGGAAGCGGAGGGATGCGTGGTTCCACGTGGACGCCGTGATAGCGCGGGGTGGGAAGACGGTCGCGCGAACAGCTCCGCTTCTCCCGCGCTAAATGTGATATGGGTCGGGTCCGTGGGTCGACCTGCATGCTCCGGAGCACAGTGCGACGACTATCCCACGGGGAGCTCCCTCCCGGGTCACTACGGAATGCTCACGTTGTGCTAAACCGCCCGACGGGTCTGAAGGGGCAGCGCCACTGGAGACTTGATGTGACGGGTAGACGTCATCACTATCTAGCCAGCGATCTTCCACCCGTGCCGAGATCCGCGTCCAGCGCTCTTTGACACAGACACTGCGTGAATGAGAACGCGGCATATCCAGGAACCCCAGTGGATGCGTCCGCGGTCTCATCAATCATCCAGGAGCGGTGAAGCTGGCGCGCGCAGCTGTGCCCGCATCTCGCCCACCTGCGTCGTGCCCTCCTTCCCCCATCCTCCTCGCTCCTCCACCGCTCGTTTGGCCGCCGCACCCATGTCATGTCCGTGGACGGTTTGTCTACCGGTTTACTGGTTCCACCGTGAGGGCACCAGTATCTTACCCCTCTCTAAACCAATGTGGCTACCTTTTTGGCTCATCGTTGTTAGAAATCGTATACACCTCTCGTTTCTAACGCTTCTTAATTGCTTTCGTAAAACGAACCGTATCTCATCTCCGGTCTGTTTCTTTCTCTCCTTCCCTCTTTCTCTCACCCACAGTCCCAACTGCAAGCGCCCATATCGGCACCAGGCGGCAAAACCTGCGACGTCCGTTAGACGCACTTTCTCCCTCCTCCTCCACGCGCCGACGAGCCATGGCCGACTCGCCCATGGCAGTGGGCGCTGCCATGGCACCGCACCACCACGCGAGCGTGTACGCGCAGCGCGCGCTGCCGGTCGCGCTTTTCCACGCGCCCCCGCCGCCGGCGCCGCGGTCGGAGCGCGCGAATCTCCGGCGCAGCGTGTCCTGTCTGCGCAAGATCAGCGCCTACAACGGCGGCTTCCGCGTCACCGACGACGAGGACGAGGCCGCTGGCGGTGTCCATGAGGTGCGCGCCGCGCGCTTCGCGAAAAAGCGGCTCAGCTTCGCGGACCAACATGGCGGTCAACTGGTAGGCGGAAGTAATCAGCTAATACGGGTGCCCCCGCGAGCTCTCTTTGTCTTACGACGCTGTCATGTGGCGGTGCTAGGTGCTGGAGAAGGAGTTTCATGCGCGCGATGCGCCAATTTACTGTAACAAGGCCATCACCTACAGCCTGCCGTCGCTCTACGTGGGCCAGGAAGACTCGAGTGGATGGCGGGCCGGATCTCGCTCGGTCGTGGAAAGGTTGTTGCGTGGAACTCTTCGGAGTGGCGGGCGTGGCGGCGACGAGCAGAAGAGTGGGTGGACACAGCCGGAGCTGCTCTCGTTGTGCGTGCTCTCGTGCTCCGTCGTTGGGTGCGTCGTGCTCGGATACGCGCGCACCATACAGTCCAAGTGAGGCGTCGCGGCATCTCGCATTGTCTTGTCGTACGGTACCGTGTTTGTCGTCCGCTATGTATCTGCCACCCACCTTCGTGTCTGCTCGTTTGCGCGTCCGTCACCGACCGTTGTCCTCATCTTTGGCCACGATTCCGCTGAACTAACGGTCGCAATGTCTGCATATGTGCCGCAGACTTCGTCGTGAACAATCTCTACGACCACCAAGAATTATTCGGTCGAGGCTATGATCGTAAGCGATGATCATGGTATCTCGCATTCTTCATGCACACACGCTGGTTGGGAACCAGTGGTTTATTAACTTATCATCCATTTATTCTTTTCACGACCCTCGCACTTCTGGACACCAATGACTCGATCATCTAGGTCATGAGTACACTTGCATCTTTTACTTCCGGCCCCTTTTCTTTTTGCTCGGTGTGTCAGCAGTGCCCACGGGCATCAACCGATTTGCATCATAGTCGATATGTTGCTGGAGGATACTACTCAGGATGAACTCAGGTGTGTAAATTCGCTCAGGGGCAGCGCTTGCTATCGCCTTCCTGGTGGCTGCCAGTGGAAGCGCGGCTTCGCTCGTGATCACAATGTCCTCGGACGTCGCCACGCCTTTCATCTCTGCGTGTCCTCCGGCACATTCGACAATTTTCAAGAGCTCTTTCACCGGTGGCAGCACTGACTTGTGGTTCGTAATGAAAAACCGCAGTCCGTCGAAAAGCTTTCGACGCTGTGCCTTGGGTACGCTGTACATCGTGCGGTATAAGCTGAAGTTCCACTTGGCCTCCGCGTTGGTGTCCTTCAGACAGTGAAGCCTTTCACTGGCTGGAGCACCGGCACGCGCGGACTCGTCGAGCCACCGTTCATCCAAGATGTGATCGCAACAACTAATTCCGCAAAGCAGTTTCACAGTGCGCTTGAGCTGGTTCTTGGGCGCCACCAAGTGAGTAACCTTCTCGATAGCGTCATTTTCTTGACACGCATCGACAATCTTCTTGACCTTTTCACGCAGCTTCGGGATGGTACCATCCAGTCCTGTAAACATAATCCGAACGGCAGGGGCTGACAACGAATTAGTCAAAGCGTCTGGGGCCGATGCCGGAGTGTCATCATCCAGTTCTTGAGTATCGCTAGCACTTGCTTGAGATGAAGCCTTGCGTTTGCCGTTGGCCTTGGGTGTGGAGCGAGATGCCGGCGCTGGTGATGCTAATTTAGTTGTGGATGCTGCAATGGTACCATCTTCAGGTTCTTCAGTATCACCAGCACTTGCATGCGATAAAGCCTTGCGTTTACGACTGGCCTTGGGCGTAGAGCGTGGTGATGGTGTTGGTGATGCTGATTTAGTTGAAGTTGTAGCTGCGTTGGTGATAGCTCGACTATCTGACGGAGTGGTTTGGGCAGTTTCAACTGGCGTTTGTTCTTCGATCACAACCGTATTTTCTGCATCATCTTCGACAGATTTCTCTGTATCTTGACTGCTCGATGCCGATCGTGAATCCACCTCTTTGTTTTTCGTGATCGTGGTCAATTCTTCGGCAGAGTCAAGACGAAGCCGTTTCGCTCGTGGCAGTGGTGGTTTACCGTCAGACGGCTTCCCAAGTGACACTCGCGCGCGCTTCGTCCGCTCAGGCGTTGATTCAACGTCACTGCACGACACCGAACGCTCCAAAATGTGTCGCCTGGGCTTACTCTCTTCCGGCTGCGACACCGCCGTTTCCGACGTCGACCGCTTGCTCAGAAAACCCTTCTTCGCAGACACAGGTAGTGTCGAAGGCATCTCGCTAGTCCCTGCTTTGGCCGTACCAAACGTCTGCGTAGTCGTCTCTGGTTCTTCGTCCACTTCAGTCTCGGCTCCACTGCTGTCATCTTCGGCCGGACCATCACCAGCAACAGAGGCTGGAGGTGTCACCTGGAACGGCATCCGGGGCTTGTACACATTGACTGCTGGTTTCTTCTCTTGCATAAGATCGGCCTCGCTAAGCTGGAAGTTCTTTGCCAGTGACGAGAGACCGTTGACGTCACCATCCTGCTCCAACATATCGTCCGACATGTCCGACTCCGCGTCACTAACGCCACCTCGTGTGTCTGTCGGATCGTCGTGTCCCGACGGGCCACCTTGGGTGGTCTCCAACTCTTCCTCTTCAATGCGGCGCGCAGCTCTCCGCATAGCCTCGCGGTCCTGCGACAGCGACATGATGATCTGGGTCTCGTCTTCGTCCACATCATCCATCCGGCTCGCGTTCGAGCCCGAGCCGTCGCCCGACAACGACCCCGTTGCATCCACGAACGACGGGCCGTTCGCCCAGGGAGCGCCGCCCGACGCACGCGCGGCCGCCGCCGCCGCCTGCGTGTCAAACGACTGCGGCTCGGTCGCGAGCGACTGCACCTGCGTGGCCTGGCTGTCGCGCTGCGTCGCGGCGTCCGCGAGCGTGTCGCCCACGCCGCGCTTCTTCTGGGCGGCCGCCGAGTGCCACTGGTCGGGCGTGTTCTGGAATCCCTCGGGCGTCGCGACGCCGCCGTCGTCGTCGGCCTCGTCCGCGCGGAACGCGCTGATGAACGGCACGCCGAGCGCCGAGCCCGCGCCATCCGCGCGAGACGCCATGCTGGACGACGTCTCTGGATACCGTAATATGGGCTCGCCCCCAGTCCACGTTTTGGGCGGTGGAATCCTGTGTTGGATGATCATGAACCTCTCTTAGGGCATATGACGATATTACCGTATTGATGGATGGACTAGCCGAGCGCCCCCGCTTCGCGGGGGGGGGGAGTTTTTCGTCCAATAGAAAATTTTAGGTGTTAAATATATTTTGACCAACAGAAAGTCCGTATTTGCGTTACGCTACGTCCTATTTTGACCAACCCGAATACGTGTAAGCGCGACAAAACGCGCTTACTTGGTTGTAGATTTATCGAAAATAACCATGTGGGAGTGATGGTCTCATGCATGTTTCCCCCGCGCTAAACACGAAAGGGAAACCTCTCACGCGGTGCTCGACGGGACCGGCGGCAGCGGCGGCTGCAGCGCCGGCACGAGGCTCTGGAGGCGCGTGGCGAACGCCGAGCGCTCGCTCGTGGAGCGCATGTCGAACTCGACGGTTTTGCGGGCCGCGGTCGTGAGAATGACGGTCGCGCGCTCGGTGCCGTCGGCGTTGAGTGTGGCGGACGACGACCGGAAGAGCCCGGGCCGCTGCGGCGACGAGCTGCCGCTTGTGGGGGTCGCGCCGCAGTCGAGCGCCGCGACCTCGTTGAAGTGAATCACGCTGACGCCGTTGTTCTTGCCTGGGCGCGGCGACGTCGCCTTGACCGGCGAGATCTCGAGTGTGCTGGCGACCGAGTCGACCACGAGGCGATAGAGCGAACGCGAGCCTGTCCACGAAGCCTGCGGATAAAAGACGCCACGCACACGGTATTAGTGGATCAGGTGATCAAGGAGGGCGCGACGCGGGGCGGGGCGCGTACCATGTTGATCAGGTACTCGGCCTTGGTGGCGGACTGCGATTGCTGCTTGTCATTTTCGAGCTTTGCGGCTTCAGAACCGGCATGCGTCGCCTCCATCGTTCGGATCGACAATCGCGCAAGGGAGGAAAGTCCGGCAGGCTGTGGAGGAGCAGGGCTGGTTAACAGCGCTGGAGGTGGCGCTGCCTACAAGGAAGAGATATTAGATGATCGCGCTTTGCAACCTCCAAGGACCCATGACTAGGAAGCGTACCATTGACGTATCTCCACGCGGCGACGGCGGTGACGCAACTGGGTTCTGCGACGACTCATTCGACATAGCAGTGGAATGGCGTGTCGGTGATGAAGGCGCTGAACGGTGGGAGGCGTCGTTGGTCGGGTTCAAATCGGCCCAAGACACGGATGGACCGGTTACAGCAAGTGAGGGAGCGACGTCAACATGAAGATTGCGGTGCGAGACCGCGTTGCGAAGCTTGTCAATAGGCGCGCCTTTTGCTGGGTGTGTGGCTGTGTCTGTAAGAATGGAGGAGACTGCTTCTGCCAACCACGGCTTCGAAGGGCTTCGCACTCTTCCTGCGGTGGCCGTATCGAAGTGCAGGCAGACCTGAACGGCGCTCTGCAGGCTCAGCAACGTTGCGACTATTTGCTGCAGCGGCAGGCATCGCACATCCACGAAACCGATACTGACCAGTCTACTGCCGAGTGGAACAAGTTCAAAGTTACTCGCGAGTACGGCTTGGTCCAGAATGCCAGTGTCAAGTGGCAAGCTCAGGTTTCCGGGCACTTCCACACGCACCAGTGCCGGGTTCTTGACGGGATCTAACATGGCTTCGTATGCAACTCGCGTTGTACTGAAGGTGATGACCTTTTCGTGGTTGCTTAGCAACTTGAGGATCTCCAAAACGTCAGCAAGCTCCAACTTCGACACATCAAATCCGTCGATTGCCACAAGTTCCGATCCCTCCACAACACCTCCGTGATCGAAAACTCGGGTTGAACCTCGTGTCGGGTCACGGTTGAGTTTGTCGACAATCACCTTGTTGGCGATGCTCCGCTTCAAGTCGATACCGAGCGGGCCTGCAGGGAGACGAACGTCGACGATGCGAGCGTTCACGTCCTGCTCGCTGTCGCCACGATGGAAAACTAGTTCTTTCGGGATGTCGCTCAACTTCTTCAGCAATCCTGTGACATGAGCGAGTGGAAGGCACGAGACGTTCATCGCGTTGATGCGCTGCAATACAGCACCGATTGGGACGAGGCCACTGCTCTGGATCACACCCTGTGAACCATCGACCGGGGACGCGTAGAAGCCAGAAATCGATGCTGATTCCGGGCTACTACCGTTGAAATTGATTCCGAGCGGACCCTTCGGTACTGTAACCTTCGCGTGGGTTGACTGCCTGCGAAGAATATCAACCAGTGCCTTGTTCCCAATCAAGATCGTCTTCGGCGTCTGTTTCAGCTTCACCAGCAAGCTTGAGACTGCTGTGAGCTCATGATCGACGACGACGAGTGATCCAATTGACACGATGTAGCTGCCCGGTACAAATCTGAAGCAGCTCTTGAACTCTGGGCGCTCAGCATCTTGCGGAGTCGTAAAACTAGTGATTCGGGCACAGTCTCTTGTTTCTCCGTCCAAATTGACCCCAAGTGGGCCAGGGCCAATTTGGATGAGGTGGCACTCCGGGAGATCGTTGTCCGCAATTCTGGCAAAGTACAACTGACGCGGGAGGGGGGTATCCTTGACAAGTGCAATGGCTTCCTTTCGCGGCATAGCTGTGATATCAGTCGAGTTCACTCCGATTAAAACGTCACCGAGACCGATGCGAGGATCCCCACGGGGGCCAACCGAGGTGATGACGCATCGCATGCTGTCGGTCTCATCGATCGTGAACCCCAGGTGGCGTTCGCTGGCAGACGAGTCGACGCTATAAATCGATGAGCAGCCAGCACCAATCGCTCGGTAGAAGACGACCTCTTTTTCTTGATCTTTGAGCGATCCCAGCAAGGCGACGACTTCTTCGCGAGGAGAAGATGAGACATCTTTCCCATTGACGTTGATGATTTGGCACCCACGGTGAATCTTATGGTGACTGGCGAGCTTCGTCATCGATCCATCCGCGAGACGCTGGAAGTCCTCCACAAATGCGCCATACGGTATGCACTCGTTGATCTGAAGCCCCAGTGGCCCGCTCGGTACCCGCGCCAGAACCAACTTCTCGACGTCAAGTTTCCCAAACTTGAATGCAGTCTCGTGGTAGCGTGCGAGCGTCAAACGGCGTTCAATCGAAGCAAGCTTGCCCAAGCGGTTGATTATTTCTTGCAAGCAGCAGTGTGTGACGTCTTGGCCTTCGATAGCGACAATGCGATCTCCAACTTGCACGCTCAACCTCATCAGCTGCACGCGACGGCGATCAATCTCTTCCCAAGCCTCCATGTCGGTCGCCGACAGTGCATCGAGCCCACGGATGACCACAAAGCCGCGCTCATTCTCGCCCAAGGAGATACCCAAGCGTCCGCGCGGCGCCTCAACGACGAAGTGCTCTCGCCCAAACTCGTCGACACCGAAGTCACCGTTCATCTGCTCCCGAGGTAGTCTGCTTCTTTCCGCTCTAGACCTCAGTTTGAGTTCTGAGGCCCAACCATCGCGCATCAAAGACAACACCAAAGAGTATAGGCACGCCCTCTCTTGCGTGCGGCGGCGTACTGTAATCTTGGCGTGCGATGCGGTGCAAGAATACCCCTTCAGGCTCAAGGTATCTCGTCCTCGACATGCCCGTTCGAGCTGGAGACAAGATTTACCGACGAACGCATGCGCTAAGATCACCTCGTCTCTAAGAATATCAAGCTAACGATACGAACCTTCGCATGCTTCACCAACATGAGACCATGACGCGGTCCATTGTCGGCGAACGATGCGCATTCCAGCCGCAGTTTGCGATGAAGAGAGAGTTATCATGCACGACTGTGCCGCTGGAAGCGACAATCGACGGCAAACCTGCAAGAAGTGTCAAGCCTTCAACGGCGCGCATTCCGCATCAAAGTTTTGCCACCAGTGTGGCCATCGCCTTCACAAGAAAGCCAGGTTGAAAGAACCAAGAAATCAAAACCGTGAAGCTCAAACACCTGGGATCGACTCAACACTTTCGGTATCGGAGCCAATCGCAAATGGTGGGTGGTTCTGGGCTCTCAATGAGTTACCGCAGATTCCGATTTGTGGGGGGACTAAAGCAAACGACCGGAACGAGACGTGCGAGCACCCTCCCAAATACCCGTTCGTGAAGGCCCACACTGCTAAGGGTGGACACTCCAACGCTTCAGAAATCGACCGACGATTGCGTCGTGTCTCGTCATTTGGCCATCCGACGTTTCTTCCCGCGTTACCGCTTCTTCCATCCCGGGGTACCTGTGGGAACGTGCCAGCCATCCCATCAACTTCACCAAAGGAGACACCTAACAATTCCGCTGTCGAGATGGAGTCCAGGAGCTTGTGTGGCATGTTATGGGGCGACGTCCTCGCAGAAGCTATCGCTGAATTTGAGAGCAAAAAGATCATCCTTACTGTTGAGATTGATTCCGACGAAAGCTGCATGTGCGTGCTTGCTCAGAAGATGCAGATCGAGGAAGCTGCCCGATCGAAATACGTTGTCGCCAGTGGGAGTAGCCAGTTGCGCTACAAGTACAACGAGCTCGAGAGGAAAGTGCGCATCAACAAGGAAAAGCTCACAATGGTGCAGCTTCGGCTTGCTACACTCCAAGCGCAGCATACTCGTGAGCAACAAGGAGAGGGCCGAGCCGAGCTCACTTCAGACAGGGCATCTCACACTGTAAATGCACACCACCATCCCAGCCCAAGCAATCAGTGTGAGAGTGATAATCGTCCAGTACCCGACAATATCAAAGGGAAGAAGAAGACTAGCAAGAAGGCCAAGAAGTCAAAGAAGAAAGGGATGGACTCCCACGAAGCTTCAACAGTCAGACAGCATGATGACCTTGAGGCAGCAGCCACGCTGATTCAGAAGCGGTTCCGGGTGCTTCGAGCACATAAATTGTTTGCTGAGATGGTCAAGAGGGCCTATCAGCGAGTCTACGACCCAGCAACAAAGCGCTATTTCTACTACGATGAAAGGACCAGGTCAAGTCAATGGGAGGTACCGCAGACACTTGCAAAGGCCAATGCTACGGTGGCCCGAAAGCGTTCTCGCCGAGCTCCATCCGCCCGATCTCTCAACAATGCAGCCTCTCGGATTCAGGCGCTCTATCGACGTCGAGCAGCTCGACACGCCATGCGACAACTACTCTTGGAGGTCTATGAGAAGGTGTACGACCCCGACTCCGGTACTTACTATTACTTCTGCTCCAGGACTAATACCAGCACGTGGGAGAAACCAAAGCTTCTACGCGAAGAAGAAGTACCGACCCGAGCGGATGAGCCTATTGCCAGACATACTTCGTGCTCGGCAGAAGACGCTGCCGCAACGAAGATCCAGACACTTTTCCGCAATCGAGCGACTCGCCAGTTCATTCGCGATCTTGCCAAGGGCAACATTGAAAAGCACTTCGACTCGGACGCACAGGCCTGGTATTATTTCAACACGCGCACGCAGCAGAGCTTTTGGGAGCAGACTCGGCATGCATCGCTCAGCGCAGCTATTCGGCCACTGTAACACAATGATAAGCTTCACGAGCAGTTCAGGGAATGGGGCGAGAATTGTGTGTTTTGTACTTGTTTGTATTACGGAGTGTGTAGGTTGTGCTGTCCTCCCACTGCCAGACGACGACGACAGCGCGAGCGACTCTCTCGTCTAGCGTCTGCCGGCCGCGCAACAGGCAATGTTCCTATAGACTTCCGAAGCCGGAGCAAGCAACGACGACGACCACCACGGCGCCGCAGCTTAGTAACGGGTCCAGTACGAGCGGCGACGGATAAAGTTGTAGTCGGGCAGCTCGTGGATCGGGCCGAGCGCGGCGAGCGCGTGCTCCTTGTCGTTGACGACCTCGTCGGCGGTGTTGCGCACGGCGGCGGCGTCGACGGCGTCAATGCGCGCGAAGATCTCGGCCGGCGTGAGGCGGCGTCCGTAGGTGAGCAGCTGGCGACCAATGTCCTCGCAGATCGGCGAGGTGCCGTCGAGCTGCATGAGCATGTTGGCCTTGAGCTGGGTCTTGGCGCGCTCGACTTCTTCGTCCGAGGTCTTGTGCACCAGGCGCACGAGCGCCTCCATGGTGTACCAGGTCAGGTCGTTGAGCTTGTACTGGTCCGCGACGGCGTAGACGCCGAAGAGACCCGTGTCCTGGTAGCACGTGTTGAACGCCATGAACGAGTGCGCGAGCTCCTTCTCCGCGACGACCTGGCCGAGCTTCGACGACATGTTCATGCCGGCGCCCGACGTGCGGTCCCACTGGCCGATGAGCGTCTGCATCACGAGCAGCGGGAACGCGTGCTCGCTCGTCCAGCTGAAGCCCTCAAACGCGATCGCGACGTGGGCGAGCGGGAGCTCGTCGTTCTTGATGCGCACGTCCGAGCCGACGAAGTTGACCGGCTCGAGCGTCGGCGCGACCGCGGGCGACGACGGGAGGTTGCCGAACGCGTTCTGCGCGAGCTCGACGAGCTGCGAGTGGTCCACAGCGCCGGCACCGGCGACGACCATGCGGGGCGCAGTGTAGTGCGTGGCGATGTAGTCCTCGAGGTCACCGCGCTTGAGGTTCTTGATCTGTAGAGAGAGAAGGAATTATTAGCGTTTCGGCAAACTACACCAATTGAGAGGGACAGACAGATCGTACGTTGTCGATGGGGCCGAGGATGGTGCGGCCGAGACCCTGCCCCATGAAGGCGGTCTCGTGGAGGCGGTCAAAGATGACCTCCTCGTGCTGCTTGTTGACCTCCTCCATCTCGCGGAGGATCACGTCGCGCTCGCGCTCGATCGCGGCGTCGTCGAGCTTCGAGTTCTGCAGG
>JAMFLL010000787.1:0-25943 GCA_027475725.1 Pythium rhizo-oryzae | reverse complement strand
GTAGTGTAATTATCGAAAAGTGTCGCAGTCCCGAAATCCACCCAAATACAGGGACGTCGCTTACGAGATGTTGTCGCTTACGAGATATAGAGGTGAGTATCACACACAAAGCACGCTGGATCCAGAAGTCACATCCAGAATGTGTGGACTGCTCACTGGCGGCTGCGAATTGCGTGAGCGCGATGACGCTCTTCGCGCTCGTGCCCTCGGAACTCATCATGAATACAGTAGGGTAGCCGTTCTTGGGCGTGCTCTTGTTGAGCAAGCGCCCCCATCACTCGACAGCGTCTTGTCCCGCTTGACGATACTAATACATGCCACGATGGCGTATCCTCGGACTGAGGAAGCGTGCCGCGATCACCTGGCTGAGTCGTCGACGTTCTATCGTCAGAGGAATCCTCAGATTGAAGAGGTGTCTCGTTCCCAGCGATGATCACACCGCAAGTCGCACGAGATGTACATCATCCATCTTTGCACCTTATGGTTATAGCACGGTCACGACAGCGTACAGCTACAGAAATCCAACCATCCATCATTCGACATGTATTCATTCAAACCAAAAGCGCCTCTGGTCCTCACATCCGCATCGCTCGTTTGGCCTTCTTTTGGAGTGTCGATCGATCAACGATTCACAGGAGAGCGAGCTCAGTGTGCGCTCAAGACAGGAGCGCCGCGACTGCCACCGCCGCGGCGGCGGCCGTGAGCCCGGCAGAGAACACGACCGAGTTGGCGCCGCTCATGGTCGGCAGCGGCGATGGCGCTGGCGCCGGCACCTTGGGCGCGGTGGGATCCGTTACCTCGGTGCCGTTGGTCGTGGGCTTGGTGCCGCCCGATCCGCTGCCCGTCGTGGTGCACGGACCCTTGTAGGCCAGCTCTACTTTGACCCGCTTGCACACGATCGAGAGCTCACACGGGTTCTCGTACGTGACGCCGTCAGTGCCGCACACCGGGTCCTTCGGGGCTTCACTTGAGCAGGCAATCAAGATGCAGGCGACCGGTGGCTCCGTGCCACTGCCGCTGCCCGAGGATGCGCTGGTGATGCCAATTGCCGCGGCCGCGAGAACAACGAGTGAGGCGCACTTCATTCTCTGGATGGGATATCGGAGCCCGTGGAGGGATGCACTTGATGTTGGGATCCTTTTTCCAAGAGTGAGCGGTGCGAGGCGACTAATGTCAACTGAGCGCCCCAACGGAGTGTGAACCGGTATGCACTCAACTCAAGACCGGCGCAGTCGCGTTGCGCGCTGGGGGAGCACGAAAAATTGGCGGCGGAAGTTGAGCGAAGAGTATCTAGTTGAACGTGTGGCCGGGCGAGGCGCTGTCTATGACCGTCCGTATTCCAAATTTCCAAGCTCATCCGTCGCCGAGGGTAACATGGTTACGAGACAACAGTGGGGGTGTTGATGCGAACGTAGGTGCGCATCACGTACAATGTACTGTAGGCACGGCATGCACGTCCGCACTTCAACGCGACAGCACAGTGTTCGCGCTGGTATCTATATCGTGTGGACGCCCCGCCAGTGAAGCCAAGATGCGCGTGATGAGCATGCTGCTTTTGCGTGATACTGTATCGTGGACGCGCTTCTTCTCCGGTGCCTGACTCTGTTCTGTGGGACTCGCTCTTCCAGTGGAAGTTTTCTATCGCTCATCTTTCCACTTCGTGTCGACAGCGCCACGCTCTCCCGATACTACCGTACGCCTGCACTCGGGCGACTCACCGTGATTCTCACGCGAGTGTATTACCGGGACCGTTGTCGATAGAACTAGTGACTGTACCCACAATGTGTGGATGATGGAGAGAATGTGCGAGGGTGCAATGAATCGAGTGGCTGTGCGGCCTTTTCTGTGGCGTGGGCTCGAATGCGCGCGAACACTGACCTTTGCCACGCAAGTTTCTGCAGCAGAAGACATTTACGCGGAGCAAAGCAAGTCTCTCTTTCATCGACGATGGTCATACACAAGGACATGTATTGGCGCCGAGAGTTTACAGCAAGGCCGCGATGACCCAGGCCGCGACGGCCGAGGCGCCGACGGCGAACAGCGGCGCGGCGCTGCTCTTGGTGGGCGCCGGCACGGGCGCCGTGGTCGCGGTCGAGGGCGCCACCGATGGGCTGGTCTCCTGCGGGTCGCTCTTGCTGCCGGCGGCCGAGTCGTCGCTGTCGTTGTCGCCGTCGCTCGAGCCCTTGCTGGGTGCGGGCGTGGCTTCCGACGACGGCGTGGTGGTCGGCGTCGCGCCGGGCGCCGCCGTGGTCGTGCCCGGCGCGGTCGTGGTCGCGGCCGGGCCACCACCGGGCGCGACCGTCGTGGTCGCGGGCGGCGCGGTCGTCGTGGGCTTGTCGCTGGCCGTGCACTCGCCGTCGCCGCGCTTGGTGACCGCGCTGTCCTTGCACTGGGCCTTCTTGAGCTTGCAGTTGTTGCTGTAGGTGACGCCGTTGGAGCCGCAGACTGGCTCGAACACCGCGAGACACTGGAAGTTCTCGGCGCACTCGGGCAGCGTGAGCGCCGCGACGCACGAGAGCGAGACCGACAGCACGAGCGCGAGCTTCATGATGGGTCGCTTGAGGGTGGTTCTGGAAATGGAGAAAGGTCTGGAAATGGGGCCATGGCGTTCCATTCCCAAGGTGACCGGTCTTTGGAGTTGCTGGACCTGGCCCGTCTCTCGTGCACGCATCGGTCAAGTTCAAGGCACCAGCTGGCATGGCATTACCCAACGGCACGATTTCTTGGATGGCACTTGGGCACTTCGTTGGCAAGTGTGTGGAGATCTGATTCTGAGCTAGAGGGGAGGCGGTGAATCCCAAATTTTAGGAAACTGCGCGACCGAACTGCAACATGGGTGCAAGAAACTCGGTTCTAATTTCTTGCGTTTCTCTTTCGGAAGGCCATGCATTCACGAGGTCGCGGCAGCAGCGCAGAGGCTGCATGCGATCGCCACGGCCGTGGCGACCCAGTTGGCCGTGGCGGTGCTTTTCACCGGTGGCTGGGTCGTCGACGGTGACGCTACCGCGTCGTTGGACCCGTCGCACTTGCCGTCGCGGGCCTTGGTGAGTGTCGGGGACCGGCACGCCTTCTCACGCTCGAGCAGGCAGGAGTTCGCGTACGAGACGCCGTCCGAGCCACACACGTATTCGATCTCTTTCGTGCAGATCTGCGAGCAGACCGCGTCGCTGTCGGCGCCGACGCTGCCGTCGATGGCGGTGCTGCCATCGCCACTGGCCGAGGACGGCGACGTGGAGGGTGAGGGCGTCGTCGACGCCGGCGCCGAGGTCCCGTCGTTCTCGCAGGCGCCGTCCGAGGCCTTCTGGATCGATTTGTCCACGCACTTCGCCTTCTTGAGCACGCAGGCGTTGGTGTACGTGACGCCGTTCGAGCCGCACACCGGGTCCTCCACGTCCAGGCACGCAAACTCCTTGATGCACTCGGGCGTGCCGCTGGCATTGCCGTTGCCGTTGCCGCCACTGTCACTGTCGCCGCTGGGCGCGCACTCGCCGGTCTTGACGATCGTGAGCGCGTCGTCGTTGGTGCGGCACTTTTCGATCTTGAACGCGCACTCGCTGCTGAACGTCTTGCCGCTGGACGCGCACACGGGCGCGTAGATCTGCGGACACGTCTTGGCGCACTCGGCCGCGCGCGCCGCCGGCGCGAGGCACGAGACGAGCGCCGCCAGCACGAGAACCCTCCGACGACTCGGCATCTCCTGTGGGTCTCTCTTGTTGTTCTTCCGATTCTGGTCCGACAGTCAGTCGCGCTGTGATGGCCTTCGGCTGGCGGGCGCGCTGCGCTGTAACGTTGAACCCAGCTGGGCCGCCTAATCAGATTTTTAGTTGGCGATTTTTTTAGAAACTCTGTTTTAGGAACGATGAACCCATCCGCCATCAAGCTCTTCATCATGATCCCGCGGCGATGGAGTCCCAGGCAAACCGTACGGTATGCAGGTAGAGTTTCATCGTGGCGTTGAAATTCAAGGACCCCTTTACGGGTTCGGATGTACATGTAGAGACTAGTGTAGGTATGCGGTCCCGCAAGGGCTCAGAAAATGTGGTATTAGAGGAGAGCCGATGCAACTGCCGCGACCAGCGCAGACGCGGCCAGCTGCATCGAGACGGTGACAGCGGCGCTCGTGGTGGGCGCGGGCGTCGGCACGCTCGGCGACGACGTCGCCGCGTTCGAGTCGGCCTTGCTGCCGTCGGCGCTGGCCTCGCCACCGACGCTGCCCATCTTGGACTTGGGTCCGCACTCGCCCGTGCTCACCTGCGTCAGCGACGGCGTCTTGCACTGCTCGATCTTGAGCTTGCATTCGTTGGAGTATGTGTTACCGTCCGAGCCGCACACTGGCGCGTAGTCCATGGGGCACATCGTCTTCTCGCACTCCCCGCCAGCGCTGCCCGAGCTCGAGCCGCACTCGCCCTTGGCCTTGAGCGTGAGCTTCGAGTTGGTGCACTTGCCATTGTTGAGCTCGCATTCGTTGCTGTAGGTCTTGCCGTCCGAGCCGCACACGGGCATCATGATCTTGGGGCAGCCCTTGACGCAGTCCGAGCCGACGATGCCGCCGCCGGCCGAGCCAGCGCCCGACGCGCCTGCCGGGCACTCGCCCTCGGCGACCACCTTGAGCGTCTCGTTGTTGGTCGAGCACTTCTTGTAGTCGAACGCGCACTGGTTTTCGTACGTCTTGCCGTCCGAGCCGCACACGGGCTTGTAGATCTCCGTGCAGTTGGCCACGCAGGTCTCGGCGGCGTCCGCGGCGCTCAGCGCCGCCACGGCCACGCACGCGATCGCGGTCCACTTCATCGTTGGCTGGTCTTGGTGTTCTGGTGTGTGTGTGTGTGTCGGAAAGGAAATCTCGGAATGGCATCACCGGCGGCAGGATTCGCCCCGACGTTCTCGCATTTTCTTCTCTTCGGGCGAGCCGAGTCTCTGCGCAGCGCGCGGCGGCCCCAACTGTTTGAATGCATCCGAGGCGCTGGCCGCTGCTGCACCCACGAATCAGATGCGTGGGCGGCGAATCACCATGCGCCAAGTCGCTCCACGGAAAAATCCAAGAGCACTTAAACCGATCTAACTACCGGTGAAAGATCGGTTTTTTCGTTTTTCGCAGAGCCCGCCGGGAATATGTGGCGCGGTCATGCCAGCAACACCAACAATGCTGGCTAGGTGGACACTGTGTTCGCATCCGTACCAGACCCAGACTGGAGAAAACTTGTGGGATGGCTATTGGCGCGTTCATTGAAGGTGGCTTCGTGGCCTCAGCGCCGGCATAGCGTCTAGACTTCGTCCACTCACTAGCGTCCGAGGCAACAAACCCAGAACTCCTTGCTTCAAGTTCAAAAGCGGAGCACTCGTGTTCCACGCGATGGCTCCAGGACGCTGTGAGACACGACTGAGTTACGGTACCGGACAGCAAGATTAGCCTTCGGTTGGAACAGGCAGTTAGTTGCCTTTGCTCACTGGCCACTATCTCACAAGGTGGGTACGTCGTGCCCATTCAATTCACTGCCAGCTGAGTCACACGCCCCACCACATTCCAAATTTTCACGCGCGAAGCAACGTCTGCCCACCCGCAGCGGCTCAGTCCAGACTCTGGAGCCGTTGGATCTTCCCGCGCAGCGCACTTCACGTGGCCAGTGCCATTCTTGTGGCTCATCCAGCTCCCCAACGCACAAAGGCAGCAGTTGGTTGAATATGCCATCTCTCCAAGCCTGAGTTTGTGTGGAGCTAAGATCTCAACTGGGGTCGTGAGGCGCCGATGCGATATCGAATCGGTTGCCATGTTGCACAACGCCACTAGAGCGCTTGAAGTCATGGCAGCACCTCGTCCGAGGAGGTCAAATGGTAATGAAAGGGCTCTCCGAAGTGTGAGACGGTGGGTGCCTCTCACCAGTGCCAGTACCGTACTGTATGTGGCGGCATGAACCATGAAGCATCCACGGCAGGATCGGCAACCACGGCTCGACACTCACTCTGCATCGGTGTCCGGACTCAACATCAACGAGGGGTAGGTCTGAGAAGTCGGTACAGATATACTTTCATTGGTCAAAATAGTCACCAGCGCTGATGTGATTGGCTAGTTAGTTTATTTCGACCAATCCAAGCCGTCTAAACTCTGCGCCGCTTCAAGCCACACGGACGAATCCCCCACACCTCCACAACGCCACGGCATCTGGCTGCGTGATCGCTTGCCATCGTCCTCTGGGCCAAATGCGACGCGACCAAGTGCCGCGCTCGGTGCGCCACGCACGTTGCAGCTGCTGCCACAGCACTGACCGGCTTTTCCTCGGTCTAAACCCGGACGCGGAACAGTTTGCCGCACTCAGAATGTTCCGGTCGTCCCCACATCACGGTTAGAGACCACTGCCCCCCCAGTCTCCGGACTCGCCCCGCCATCTCCGGATCCGACCGCGCTCGATCCAGCAACTCCGACATGCAGAGCCTCTTCGTGCTTCGGCTGCTCTTCAACGTCGCGGCCTTCGCGCTGGCGCTGCGCGCGTCCTCGCTGCGCGCCTGGAGCGTCGTGGAGCCCCCGGACTGGGCCACGCTCGCGTCCAGAGACCGCGCGTCCGGAGACCCCTCTTCCGGCGAGCTGCTCGTGCGGCTCACGTTCTCGCCCAACGAGTTCTGCCTGGACGCCGCCAACGGCTCGAGCGACTGCCGCGCGTACGCGCTACTGCTCTCGCAGCCGACCGACGACCGCGCGGAGGCCGCCGCGCCGTTCAACCTCACGGCGCTCGCGGCCGCCGGGCTCGGCGACGCGCAGCTCCGCGCGGCCACGGCCAGCAACCGGCTCCGCGCGGCCACGTCCAGTTGGTGTGTGGCCGCCGGCTCGTCCAGTTCGTCCAGTGCGGACGGCGCGTGGCTGCTCCAGGGCGCGCAGTCCATGCTCTGCCTCGTGGTGCTCGAGACCTGCCTGTACTCGGCGCTGCTCTGGCAGCTGCTGGGCTTCTGCAGCGTGCTCTTCTCGCTGGCCACGCTCGCGCGGTGGCGCGCGCTGGAATCCAGCGCCGGCTTCGCCACGCTCGCGCACGCCGCGCTCGGCGCACTCGTAGTCGTCGAGTGGGCCGCGTACGCCATGTACATGACCGACGCCGGCGCCGTCGCCGTGCTGCAGCTCGTGGTCCACTACGGCGCGTCCTTCCGGCTCGCGATGCTCTCGACGCTGCTCGCGCTGGTCGCGTACCAGCTCTCGAGCCAGCTCTCGAGCCCGCACGCGCCGTGTCTGCTCGCGAGGCTCCACGCGCTGCCGGCGGACAGCAGTCCGCGCGGACGCCCGTCAAGCCCCGACAACCCGGAGGTCGAGAGCGAGGACGCCACGCTTGACTGCCTCGAGCAGGCCCGCGACCCGCTCAAGTGCCCCGCCAACTACCGAACGTAAAAGCCGTTTTTCTAGTATCTGTGTCGTAGATGTCCACGAAAGTAAGTGTATGTATGATAGAAGCTGCGCTCGTTTGTTTTCGTTCATGTTGTTTTTCGTTGTCTTCCCCCACACGCTAAAACACACGCACATACGGTCGATTCCTACTACCTGCCTACCAGTGCCTACGCGCGTCAGTACTTCTCGGCCATGATGTTGACCACGAGCGCGGTCCAGCCGGCGAACGGGTGGCACCGCTGGCCGCGGCCGTACTGCGCCTCGGCGTAAATGTTGCCGCTGTACTGCTCCCAGAGGTAGCCCGTGCGCGCGTACTCGCCGTGGATCGTGGCCACGACGTTCGCGCGCAGCGCCGCGTACAGCTCCTGCGCGCGCTGCTGGTACGGGCCCGGCACGGCGCCGTAGTGGTGGAGCGCCTTGACCGCGAGGTAGTTGAGGTTGATCCAGATCGAGCCGCGCCAGTACGGGTTGTCGCCGTGCGCGTTCTCCTGCTCGTAGAGCAGGTCGCGCGTGGAGAGTGACCGCAGCCCGAACGGCGACCAGAGGTGCTCCGGGCTCGCGAGCTGGTCCAGCAGCGCCTCGAGCTTGGGCGAGTCGGCCGGCAGCACCTCGAGCAGCAGCGGGAAGAGGCTCACGTAGCCAATGTGGCGCACGTGCTGGAGCTGCGTGGGCGAGTCGGCGACGAACACGGGTTGCATCTTAAGTCCGCCCTGGCCGTCGCCCAGCGGGAACAGGTACCGCGGGTACGTGGGCGGGCACCGCACTTGCTGGTGTTCGAGCTGCGCGTATGTCGCGGTCGTGTCTGCGGTCTCGCCTGTCTCTTCGTTGCGGCACCGCACAACGACCTGCTGCTCGATGTGGCCGAGCTCGCTGTGCTCGCCCACGTCGAAGAACGACTGATGCTCCTCGCTCCAGTGGACCGCGTCCAGCGCCGCTAGGAACCGCGTCTTGTCCTGGGTGAGCTCGGTTACACGGGCCGCGTCCACGCCGATCTGCTCGCCCAGCGACGTCAGGATGCCGCTGGCTTTGATCATCCAGCACAGCAGGTCCACGTGCATCTCGAGCTCGCTGGGCGTCGAGGCGCGCGGGTAGTCGTCCAGCCCGGACGAGAGCGTGTTCGCGATGAGCTTGCCGTCGTCCGCGCGGCGGCCGCGCCAGCGCATGGTCGCCACGTCCTCGTCCACGAGGGGGCCATGCTGCGTGACCGCGAACCACGTGTACCAGCGGTCCAGGAACGGGAACACGAGCCGCAGGAACGCGGTCTGATCGTCGCTGAGACTTCCGCGCGCACGCCACTGGGCCACGAGCTTCTCGAGCGCGAGCAGCAGCGTCGGCGGGTTGGCGTGCTCGACGTGCTGCACGAGAAACTCGCGCGGCACGCGGCGGCGCGCTGTCTCGCCCAGGATCTGCTCGCGCGCGATGTAGCCGTCCTCCTCCATGAGCCCAAGCCAGTGGACCAGCACGTCCTGCGTGATCTCCTCGTCGAACGTGCTGACGCCGAGCTGGTGGAAGCCGTCGTCCCAGACGAAGCCGCGCGGGAAGAACGACCGCGAGGGCACGCCCGTGAACAGCGGCTTGGGCGGCATCTCCTCCACGGCCGTCGGGTCCGCCGGGTCGTGCTGCACGAGCGAGCGGCCGTAGAAGAAGCCCGTGCCGCCCATGAGGTTGCTGAACGCGGCCTGCGCGAACGCGAGCTCGCTCTCGTTGTGGCCGCTCGCGGCCGTCGACAGCTCGAATGCGTCGGCAAACTTCTGCTCAAAGTCGGCACGGAACTGCGGGATCGTGGCGTCCACGAGCGCGCGCATCGCACGCGGCGAGAGCTCGTCGTTGTCGTCGTCGCCGCTGTTGCGTCGCTCCTGAAACACCACGTCCAGCTCAATGTCGCCGCGCGCGACGCTACCCTCACGCGCGTCGAACTCTACAATCGCTTGGATCACCAGCAGCGTGCTCTCTTCCTCGATCGTGTTGTCCAGCGTGATCTCGGCGTCCTCGTCTTGCGGCGACGTGCGCGTCGCGAGCGCCACGAGGCGGTCTTTCACGGTCAGCACGTTGGCGTCCTTGAGGCCGGCAAAGCGCAGCTCGGCCTGGCGCACCGAGTTTCCTGCACGCGTGCGCAGCTGCGCGAGCAGGGAGAATGCGAGCGGCGCGTCGCCGGCCTCGCCTTGTGCGTGGACGTCGTCCACGCCTTCGCTCTCGAAACGCGCAGCGGAGCACAGGAAGTCGTCGTTGTCGCCACAGGGCGCGAGCGCCGTGGGCTCGAGCGCGACGTCCACGAGGTTCATGAGCTCGCGGCGGCACGCGTCGCCGAGCGTCTCGTCGCCGCAGCCCAGGTCCACGTAGAAGAACAGCGAGAGCTTGGTCGCATCGACCTGCTTGAGCCGCGCGTCCTTGGGCGTCAGCGGCGCGGCGCTGAAGCGCGAGCCCCAGCCGCGCTGCTGCTCGAGCCGCACGTAGTGCGTGTGCAGCGCCACGCGGTTGAACTGGTCGTCGATGGTCTGCCAGCCGTAGCGGCGCCCGTCGTGGTGGCGCCAGCCGTAGCGCTCGAGCCGGTCCTCCTGGCGGCACTCGTGGCGCAGCTGCGACGCGTCCTCGTGCGTCGAGCCCCAGAGCAGCCCCGCCGACACGGCGTACGGAAACGTGCGCGACCGCACGCCGTGGTAGAGCCCCGGGCGGTACGTGCCCCAGCGCAGCGCGCGCGCCGAGAGCCGCGCCGAGTGCGCGCGGAGCGCGGCAAAGTCGAGCGCGTGCGGCGGCTCCTCGCGCGCCGACGACGCGGCCGACGAGCGCCACGCGTCGCGGAGCGCGTCCAGGTCCGCCCAGAGCGCCGCGCACGCCGCCAGCAGCGCCACGGCGAGCGCCGCCGCGAGGTTCGAGGGCGATGGCATGGCAACGATGGCAGGCAAATGGCAGCAGTGGGGTGCCACGTAGTAGGATGCGGGGACGGCCAGCGGCTTGTATTGTGGTGGTGTTTCTGTTTTCTCGAATATTGGGAAACCCCTAGGATGAAAATCGAGTCTGAAAAAATTGCGATAGTGAAATGGCTACAAGATGGCAGAATCTGCGACGTGTGAGCGCGTGTGCCTGATCACGGTCTACAAGATGGGTGGCTTGCCAGAACACGGTGGCTCCCCCCGCGTGCCAGCGTGGCAGTGGAACTGTTGGCACGCGGGATGAAGGCGGTGGCTGTCAACGGCGGGTTTCTTTCTGCCCTTTTGCAGCAGCGGAGGCTCGGCGTGCGGCAGCGAGACGTGTGAACCGCCTAATAGCGCTCAGCATGGGGTCGTGCCGCCGCTGTACCACTTCACGAGACTGGCGAAGCCGGCGACGCGGGCGACGAAGGCTTGGGATCTCGGATCAGCCGTCACCGCACAGTGGCGACGCCATTGAAGGGGATCGATCGGCTCGGCTCGGTGGCTTGGTGTGGCGATGTTGAAGTGCTCGGGAGTGCGTGTCATCGGGTGGCCAACTGTCGACCCACCGCATCGGCCCTGCTTTTCGTCAGTCTCGCGAGGAGGCGCGTGGCAGGCACGCGCCCTGGACGCTGATTGGCTGGCGACGGCTACACACGACCCCGCCCACCAGCGAATCTCGGAATGTGGGTCCACCTCGCCGGTCTCCGATACGAATTGCCAGTCAAGTGCCGAGTTCGCTTTGCGCGCCGCCGCTTCGTCGATTTCTGCCAGCGTGGCAAGCGGGAGGTCGCGCAGCGAGGCGGACCCGAGCGGCTACCCGTGGTCGGCGACTAATAGCCTTCGTGTGGTCCTCTCGAGCGAGGAAGCCGACGCGTCTCCTCATTCCACTTTCCGGTCTTGCCCACGCACGAGCTGCTGGCGGCCACGGCCCACCAGCTTTCACCACAAGCAGTCAGCCATGGTCGCGATCGCCGCGGCCGACGACACCGCCAAAAGCCACGAGGCCGAGCCGCTGCTCAGCACGCAGACGCAGCATCGACTGAAGTCCCCGGCGGCCAACCACAGCGGCTACCACTCGACCTCGACAGCGTCGCCGACAGCGCGTGGAGCAGACGACACCGACGCTCACGCCGACGCGTTCTCCTCGTCGTGGCTCTTCCACGTGCTGCAGCTCGTCGTGGTCGCGTCCATGGTCGTGTACGTCGGCGCGTACATGCTCTTTGCGGCGGCGCCCGTGCAGCTCGTGTTCCTCGACCGCCTGGCCGACTGGTGGACCGAGCCGGCGACGACGCCCGGCGGCGAGCCCAAGCAGCACCTCGACATGGGGCGCCCCACGTTCCTGTTTCTCTTCGGCGTCGTGCCCTTCGCCGTGGGCACCGTCGCGCTCGAGGTCATGCGCGGGCCGCAGAACCTCCATCGCATCGTGTCGCGCCACGTGCTGCGCCTGGGCGTGGTGCTGCGCCGCAAGCCGGCGCGGTTCGCGCACGTGCCGTGGCTCGAGTCGTTCAGCGTGGGCGAGCTCGCGTTCCTCGCGTTCCTGCTGGGCGGCAACCTCGTCTTGTTCGCCGTCAGTTGGGTCTGCATGGGCCACTACTACCCGCTGCCGGGCGAGGAGTACACGGTGTACACGACGCTGCAGCTGCTGGGCATCGTGTTCGGCTACAGCTGCGTGTTCAACATGGCGCTGCTCTTTTTGCCGGCGACGCGCAGCAGCGCCTGGATGGAGTTTATGGGCATCTCGTACGCCAACGGCATGAAGTTCCACCGCTGGCTGGGCGTCGCGACGCTGGTCACGGCCGTCGGCCACGGGCTGCCGTTCTACCCGATCTGGTACCACAACGGCCAGCTCTGGGACCAGGCCATGCCGTGCTTCGACTGCTCGCTCGACTACTACTCCAAGGGGTACCCGGCGTGGTTCAACGTGTTTGGCGAGATCTCGCTGCTCTTCATGCTCGTCCTCGGCGCGACGTCGCTGCCGTGGATCCGCCGCCACATGTACGAGACCTTCTACTACGCGCACTACACGTTCGTGCCGGCCGTGGTCTTCGCCGTGCTCCACTGGAACATGATCGCCTGGTGGCTGCTCCCGACCTTCACGATCTACCTGGTCGACCGCGTCGTCGGTGGCACGAACGCGCTGACGCCCGTGCCCATCGAAGAGTGCGCGGTGCTGGGCGACGGCATCCTCAAGGTCGTGGTCACGCGGTCCACGCAGCGCGGCGGCGACTTCGAAGTCGGCCAGTTCGTGTACATGAACGTGCCCGCGATCTCTAAGTGGCAGTGGCACGCGTTCACGATCGGCTCTTCACCGCGCGCCAGCGACTCAACGTTCACGATCTGGCTCAAGTCGCTCGGCGACTGGACCGACGACCTCGTCAAGTACGCGGACGAGTGCGCCACGAAGCACGAGCAGCCGACAGTCTTCATCGACGGCTACTACGGCGCGTCGCTCGAGTCCTATGACCAGTACGCGACGCTGTGTCTGATCGGCGGCGGCATTGGCGTGACGCCGCTGTTTGCGATGCTGGAAGACATCGCGGCTCGGGTGACCATGACGCGCACACCGAACGCTGTCCAGCCAGTGTGGCTGCGCACGCGCCGCATCCATTTCGTGTTCACGTTCCGCGAGCTCGCGCTGCTGGAAGAGATCCACCCGGTGCTGCAGACGCTGCGCGCGAGTGAGCAGACCCGCGAACTGTTCTCCTTCGACTTTTACTTGACGAGAGCGCCGAGTGAAGAGATGCTGAACAAGCGTCTTGTGCACTGTCGCCAGTCGACGGTCTTCACTGGCCAGAGCACCGCATCAATCCAGAAGCCCACGTTGAACCGACCGCGCACGTGTCCGTTCGCCGAGCCGCTCCGCGACCGAACGTACCGCGCCGTGCTGTTCGCCACGGTCATCGTCGCCAGCGCCGCCGCGATCATGTACCTCGACTACGACGGCGGCGTGCTCATGGACCACGGCGCCAAGTCGCAGTACTGGCCGGTGCAGAACCTCGTGGACTGCATGGTCATGTTCGCGATCGCGCCAATCGCGTACCTGTTCATTCTCGTGGAGAAACTGGTCGCGCGTCTGCGCTCGACGGACAAGGCGGTGGAGCTACCGAGTGGTGCGAGCGTACAGATCATCGACACCCACAAGATGGCTCCCTGGCGAACCGCGTTGCCTTCAAGCGACATCACCGCGTACAGAGACTTGCTCGCCGAGTACCACGTCGCAGTTGGCCAACGTCCCGACATGAACAAGGCGATGGCGAAGGTCCACGCGGACCTGCTCGTGAGTCGGAGCGAGAGCCGGGCATCTGACGTGTTGGCACGGACCGTCGGCGTATTTATTTCCGGGCCCGAGGCGCTCAAGCGGGCCACCGAGCAAGCCGTGGCTGCCATCGACGCGAGCTGCTTTGACATCCACGACGAGGAGTTTGAGCTGTGATCGACTTACGAGAAGGATCGTTCCGCCAGCTGCAGTCATGCACGTAGAGGACGCGATCGAAAAATATCTTACTGTACTTTGAATTGCGCAATAGAGCACCTTCAGCGTTGACACGTCGCCCACGATGAGATTCGGCGCGGTCACGATTAGGTCGATAAAATGCTGATCGCAGAGAAGGCAAGTCCGGACAACTCAACTAGTTCGTCCATCGACGGATGACAACACGTTCGATCCGCCCCCCGCAAGTGCAGGTGTTTAGCGTATGTGTGAGCGCCGAGAGGGAAAGAGGAGCTCTACTTTGCGAAGAAAATCTCAGCAGCGTCTGGCGTCCAGGGTTTTGCACACTGCGCATATACCTCAACACATCGCTCATGGCCATGACCATCGCCAAGCGGCTTGTCGCCGAGTCGATCGTGGAGAACGCGACAGCCGTCCGGTGTATCTGACATTCCCAGAAAGAGAGAGTTAGAAAGGTCCAGGTTCACCTCGAGCGAACATACATGAGAAAGCGAACATCCATGAAATGAAGCTTCGTCGCTTACATTTACCGGTACCAGCTCGAATGGCGCCCTACGTGGCCTCTCGTTTTGCGTCGTGCGTCGGAGGTTGCAGCACGAGCCCGTCGATGACGAAACCTTGTACCGTTGTGACTTGCTGGTCGTTCTGACCCTCACTGTTGTTGCTCGCGTCGTCTCCTACACCGATCACACGGCGGTCGAGAAACATGGGAGGGAAGTGCGCTGAGTCCAGCATGACCCGCGCCACGACGTGTGGCGTCGTCACGTGGCCTAACGCACCGAAACGATCCTGTTTCGTGACTTTGGATGTCGCCCATCCCCACACCACGACCACGCAGAGGGCGAGCACTAGCACGACGCACCCAATAAGTGTGAGCCACGCGTTCTGGTCCGGGATCGACGCTAGGAGCGCGACTTGTTGCGAGTTTTGCTGAAAGTTGAGCGATGTCTTGTTGTGGCGAAGAGCAATGACGTCCTTGACGACGGCGTTTTGCAGGAGGAAGAATGTCGCGGCTGTATAGGCTACTTGGAGACCGTTTTCAATGTACAAGTGATTGTTCAGCACCAGCTGCAGGCGGTCTTCGAGGAACGCCAGGCACGAACTCTTGCTTGGTGCGGGCTGCTGCGTGTCCCACTTCATGGAGTTCACATTGTGGGGAAGAAGCGGGTCCGCCGCAAGCATGGGGGCGCTGCTACATGTGTTGCCAGCGCAGTTTGTCGTCGGCTCGTGGAGTTGAACAAGCGAGAGCATCGGTTGTTTGAACCCAAACATCAGCGGGGTCACGAGATCCGTGGGCAGTGCGTCGACGCCCACCACGAGTTCCTGTCGCTGTGGTTGCTTCGTGGTCGTGGGCAAAAGTGGGAACCGCAGACCGTTGCACGAGCCAGCGTCAGAGCTGCACTTGGCGCTGTACACGAGCGTGAGATTCGTGAGTTCCCACGACAGCTTGGCCATGGTGAACGTGTGGATGCGACGCATGTTGGTCACCAACGCCTCCCGGCCTGAGCGGTCAAACACGCCCGACACGTTTGCGCTCTTGTTTTGAACGACCGACTCGGCGACGAACCGCTTGCCGATGCTCACGACCATGAGGGAGGTGTTGGAGGTGTCGCCACAGTGGATTGTGTCCGGGAATGTCGACAAGCGCGTCTCGTTGAACGTCGCGAACAGCTCCTCGGTTCCCTGCGGGTTCACGCACACACCAAAGACTTTGACTTGCGCGGGCGCGTCGTACATCGAGTGTCCTTCCGTCAACACGCCCGGGTTGCGCATCATGCACCGCATCATGGGCCACGGACCGCACTGGCCAAGGAGCTGTACCGTGTTGTACCGCGTCGAGTTGGCGTTGCTGGCTACTTGTGCGACACGCGTCGGATCGACCTCGATCTCGAGCGTGAGCGCGTCAAAACGCATCGTCGGTGAGATGTCGACGTGGGAATACTCCATGAGGATGTCGGAACGGGAGATATTCGCAGTGCGATTGAGCTTGCGCGTCAACGCCGCCGCGCTCTCGCGGAGAAACCACGTGCGCTGGGTCGTCTCGTCTCGCACCGTTGCCGGCGGCAGCACACCCAACACTCGAGCTGCCGCGTCCGAGCCGCCAGTCGGATACCGCGTGTCGATGTCGGTTTGGTTGGCATAGTCGGGCCACGCGGACCATCTGAAGTACAGCGGCGAGATGAACATGGCGTGGAGGAACAGGTCAGCGGCGAGCGAGGCGTTCATCGGGAGATCGTCAGCTTTCACGTCCTCTTTGGCGGTCTTGCTCGACGGATTCGCGATCACACGGAGCTGCTTGGGCTCGAGCGCCTCTTGCAGTAGTCGACTCTGCCAATCTCTCTGCGGGAATCCGTACTCAAGCACCAAGTCCGGCAGTGAGAACGCCGCGGTGGACGCGCTGGTCATGGGGGAGCAATACGGTTTCTTGGCCGAAACGCGCGGCAGCACGAGACTGCGAAGCACCGTGTTGGTGATCGGGTTTTTCCGCTGGCGCTCCGAGAACGATTGTGTGAGATTGGTCGATCGCGCGGCGGCATCGGACATGCTGACATCCGGAGAATAGGTGAGGTCGACGGCGGAGATCAGCGGTTCAATCTCCGGCGGCTGCGGCTGCACGTTAAGCGCATTGAGCCCGTTGGTGATCAGGAACCCGACACCAGCGGTTACTGCGAGCGTCAACAAGTCGGTCCAGCGACTGATCTTGGTGCGCAAGAGCGACGCCGCGATCACACGCAGCAGCAGCACGTGTACGGCAAGCGCCACGAAGATCTCGATAGGGCGCCCCAAGACCGACACGACATTGCCCGTGTATGAGTTGTAGTTGTCGACTAGTCTCTTTTGCGCGTCGGCGTCTTTGGTTGTCGGATCAAAGTGGCCCAGCACGACGCCGCGGCGGAACGTGAGCGTGAGTGAGACCAGCGCGGAGACGACGACCGCGACAAAAACACCGAGGAGACCAAAGCGAATCGAGACGTCGAGCCCCACGGTCGCGGCATGGGTCGCCATGCTCCCGCGCTCCAGGCGATGGCTGGCCAGCTCGTCCGTGGTGGCGGCATCGGTCTCGGTCGGGTCGTGCGGGGCCGTCTCCTGGCGCACGTACACACAGGAGCTTGCGCTTGAGTCGAGGCGTTCGAGCACGACCGTCGAGTCGAGCTTGCGCAGCGGCGCGGACCCGGCGCCGACACCACGCTGCATAATACCGAAAGGGAGCGAGCAAGCGGTAATATCGCGCTGTGGATCCTCGATGGCCTCCTGCCCGTGTGGTCTTGGGACGAAAAGACTGAGAAGCTCGCAGCTCGCAGTGAGAACTCACATGGTCGGCTGAAGGAAGGGATGATACTCTTGTACCCAGTGGTGGGTCGGCTGGTTGTCGAATGAACCCAGCATTTTTGGTCTAGGGAGCCGGGATGCCGACGGCTTACTTTTGGGCCACACGCGCACACTGCAGTCTCTCGAAATCGAATACCCACGTTCAAAATGATTTTTTTCTTTCTCGTGGCTTTGAGTTCACTGGAATCAGCCGAATGTTCGCGCATCTCTCGCCCGTCCAGTGCGTGAGAGTTCACGTTTCTTGATCGCGACAAGTTGACGACACGAATACCTCGAGCACCTTCTGAATCGCAGGTCTGATTCCCTTTTGTGTCATCCCCGGCCTTGGCTTGCTGTCCGGGGCGAAGAGTCTTGGGCGACGCCACCGTGGCGGCATCTGAGCACAGCTCAATCCATCAGCCCACTCAATGGTGAGTGATGGTAGTTCACATCCATTCTGTGTAGGCACGTCCACCACAAGTTTGCCTTCGTATGGCTGAAGTCCACGAGCTTTCTGAGAGAACGTGATGTACGTGGAGAAAACGCCGGTGGGATCCCGGCCGCCGACTAGGAGCCTCGACAAAGACGGGCAGCGACTCGCCATGGAGTGTGCTCACGGTTTGGTCTCACCATCTCCAATGACTCTTCCAAATAAATGGCTCATTCGCGCCTTTGCTTCATTCCAGTCAAAGCAGAATGAAGGAGGGTGCTGGCCAGTACGCTACGTTCGAGGGCTCATCGTCGGCAACGGCGCCCGTGCATCCGCTCACGACGGCCTCCTGGCTCTCGCGACGGTTCCTCGGGTGGGTTACGCCGCTCATGGCGCTTGGCAATGAAAAGCAACTCGGCGAGAACGACGTCTGGCCCCTGCAGCACGAGCACCAGAGTGCCGTTGTCACGGCCACGTTCAGTGCTGTCTTCGGCCGCATGCGCTCGATCCCGCGCGCGTTCGTGAGCTCGTTTGGCTGCCGTGTCGTGCTCTCGGGTGTTGCCTTGCTTGCTGCGACGGCCGCGATGTTTGCCGGGCCGATCGTGCTGAACCACATCGTCACGGAGCTCACGGCTGGGGAGTCTGATTCAAAAGGCCTCGCCATGTGGCTCTTCGGCCTGCTCATGACCCAGGTTCTACAAGCGCTCGCGACCAGCTACTCCAATTTCGAGGCGTCGGCGGTTGCCATGGATTTCACGGCGACGCTGAAGAGCTTGATCTACAACAAGTCCCTCAAGCTGAACGCAGACTCACGCAGGCTCAAGTCGTCAAGTGAAATTGCCAACTTGTGCAAGTCGGACTGCGAGATGATCCTCACCGCCGCCATCTACTTTCATCAGATGTGGATCATCCCATTGCAAGTGCTGGTCGCTGCTGTGATGCTTTACCGTCTTCTTGGGCTTGCCTCGCTCGCTGGCTTCGCCGTGATCGGTCTCACATTTGCCATCAATCGGTTCCTGTCGGTGCGGTTCCTGAACTTGTACTTGGAGACGATGAGACGGAAAGACGAACGAACCAAAGTCGTGGCCGAAGTCTTCAGATCCATCCTGATTGTCAAGTTCAGCGCTTGGGAAGACAAAGCTTTGGATCGGATCAACGCCGCGCGCTTGAAAGAGTTGAGTACGATGACGGAACTGATCAGATTCATCGCGATCAACGGCATGATGTCATGGACACTACCGGTCTTCATCTCTGTCACGACGTTCGCAGTGTACAGTGGCGTTCTCCATCAGCAGCTCACCCCGGCCGCGGTCTTCACGAGCATCGCGCTCTTCCAGCTGGTTCAAATGCCTCTTCGCAACATCTCACAACTCATCACGTACGCTGTCAAGGCCAAGGCTGCCGAGCAACGCATGGCCGAGCTCCTCGCCCTGCCGGAGCTCGACATCAACTCCATCCTCACCATCAACAGCCCCCAAGCAGAAGCTTACATCGACAATAACGTCATCGTCGCGCTCGAGAAGGCCACCTTCGCTTGGTCCAACGACGCCAAACCACTCCTACGCAATGTCGACCTCCAGATCCACGATGGAGAATTCGTCGTCGTCCACGGACCCGTCGGATGTGGCAAGTCCTCACTCTGTTCGGCGCTGCTTGGTGACATGGTCAAGATCACTGGCACGGCATACGTCGGCGGATCCGTCGCGTATTGCTCGCAACAGCCCTGGATCCAGCACGCCACGGTCCGTGACAACATCCTCTTCGGCCGACCCTTCGACCGCAAGAAGTACGACAAGGTCATCGAGGCCTGCGCGCTGACCACCGACCTTAAGTCACTCACGGCTGGCGACCGCACCGAGATCGGCGAACGTGGCGTCAACTTGTCTGGAGGACAGAAGGCTCGCGTCGCGCTCGCCCGTGCTTGTTACAGTGACGCCAGCGTGTACATTCTGGACGCGCCGTTGTCGGCTGTCGATGCCATCGTCCAGAACGAGATCTTCCAGAAGTGTTTGCTCGGCTTGCTTCGTCACCGCACGGTCATCCTTGTCACGCACAATCCAGAGATCATTTCTTCCGAGGATGTCACGCGCACAGTTACCATCAACGGAGATGGTGAGCTTGTGGAGACTCGCACATCAACCCCGTCCAGGCCAGCTTATAATTCGCTCGTGACACCGTTGTCCCGTCGGGGCTACCTGAAGACTTTCGATGACGCCGAGGAAATTGAAACGAATCGTCAAGCCAAAGGTGTCGCTGTCGAGCTCATTGGAGAGAATGACATGCCAATCGGACCAAAGTCACCGTTTTACCAACGCGCGCCAAGCGCGAACTTTGAAGTTGCCGAAGCCACCGATGATACAATGACTGGGATGCACACTGATGAATCGCGCCGGCTCGTCAATGATGAAGATCGTAAGAAGGGTCGTGTCAGCCTTCACGTGTTCAAGACGTACTACCACGCGATTGGCGGCTTTCCGGTCTTCTTCTTGATCTTGGTGTCCCAGGTCCTGTGGCAGGGGCTCCAGATTGCGAGTGACTTTTGGCTCAGCGACTGGGCATCCGAGCCCACACCAAGCGATATGGGCGATCATGACGAGATCGTCTCAGCAAGCCGTCGAATTGGAGTCTACACACTGTTAGCGCTCACGTCGGCCGTGATGGTGCTGTTCCGTGCAGCTGCGGTGTCGTTGTTCGGGCTTCATGCTGCAAGAAGACTGTTTGACAAGATGACCAGCGCTCTCGTGCACGCCCCCATGAGGTTCTTCGACGCCAACCCAATCGGCCGCATCTTGATGCTCTATTCCATCGATGTCTTCAGCGTGGATATCGACGTGCCACTCACTTTCAGCGGCTTCTCCGCAAACTTCTTCTCGGCTGGTTGCACTTTGGCTGTCGCGGCAGCCATCATCCAGTGGAAGGGCCTTTTGCTGTTGCCAGTCTTGTACGTGTACGTGCGCGTGGCGAGTTTCTACCTGCAACCAGCGAGAGAAGTCGAGCGAGTCTTGCGCACGACCGAAGCGCCGATCCTGAGCCACCTCTCCGAGTCGATCGAAGGTGGTGCGGTCATTCGCGCTTTCGGAGCTCACCAGGTGCGTCGCTTCCAGTCCACGAACAATACCAAACTCGACACCGCCAACAAGGTCTGGTACGCTCGTCTTGCCATTTCCCAATGGTTTGGTCTGCGCATTCAGCTGCTTAGCGGTGTGCTAATCTTCATCGTCGCATACTCGCTGGTGCTTCTTCGCAAGGAACTGTCTGCTGCCGTCGTTGGTCTGGTGTTTTCGTACGTGCTGAAAATCTCGATCAGTATGGAGCGACTTGTCCAAGGTTGGTCCAGCGTAGAGAGGATGATGGTCAGCCCGGAGCGTATGGAGCAGTACGCTGAAGTTGAACAAGAGGCTCCGCACTCGCTCCCAATTACAGATCCTGCGCCAGTGAGCTGTTGGCCAACCACCGGGGCGATCGCCTTCAACAATGTTTCGTTCCGATACAAAGACGAAGATCGGTGTGTGCTGAACAAACTCAACGTGTCGATCACGGGAGGCGAGAAGGTCGGCATCGTTGGTCGCACGGGTGCCGGTAAGTCGAGTCTCACGATGGCGCTCTTCCGCATCAACGAGCTTGCAGCCGGAACCATCTCGATCGATGGCGTCGACGTCGGCAAGATCGGACTCAAGACGCTTCGCGAGAAGATGTCCATCATCCCCCAAAACCCTGTGCTCTTCAAAGGGCCATTGCGGAAGTATCTTGACCCTTTTGACGAGTACGACGATGACCAGCTCTGGGACTGCATCCGTCGTGTCGGCCTCCACGATCGCATCTCCAGCGAAGAAGACAAGCTCGAGTACACCGTCGAAGAAAACGGAGAAAACTTCAGCGTCGGAGAACGACAGATGCTCTGCATGGCGCGCGCACTGCTCCGAGACTCGCGCATCGTCATCTTTGACGAAGCCACCGCTGCCATCGACCACGAGACCGACAAGAAGCTCCAGCGCGTCATCCGTGAGGCCTTCGACAAGTCCACTGTGCTCACGATCGCGCACCGTCTGGACACGATCTTGGACTCGGACCGCATCTTGGTGTTGGATGGCGGGGAGGTGGTGGAGTTTGCGTCACCGGCAGAGTTGGTGAAGAAAGGCAAGGGTCACTTCTTCGACTTGATGCAGGAGGGGGGGTACTTGGACAAGTTCATGGCGAGTAGTCAGTAAGGTCTTGCTTGCTAGGTGGATACACAATCGAGTGCGCGCCATGCTTACCGTAGTTAGAGATGACTGGTAGTGATGAGTCGGCTGTGGCTCAAATCATCTTTTTCATGGGGCGGTTCAAGCACGTAGGGCTATTGCTGCCGTTGGAAATGCCGCATTCACGACATTATTCCATCGCTCGCTTCCTTTCTTCCGCTCGCTTGTCTCCGGATCCTCTCCCTATCGCCCAAGACGGTCCATTAGAAACGTCCGCACTACTTGAGCGAACTCGTCCTTCACCAAACGAAATATTCGCGTGTTCCGCTGAAGCGCACCTTCGAGATCTTCGCGAGCTGATCGTTTAGTCCCTGAAAAGAGCTGTGGACTGCCAGTCCCCCGCTGGAGATCCCTACGAAGCGCAAGCGCACGGTGGCCCGGTCGACGCGGGAAGACTCTCCCAACGTTTTGCTCCCTGAAAGCGCGTGCAGCGAGGAGAAGGCGCTTTGGCAGAACCCCGGCATAGTGCCGTGATGGCACACGCAAAACGACGTTATTTCAGTATATTGGATACCAGTTTGACTGATGGAGCGACCAATATACTGCTATAACAGCAGTGTAATCAGTTGCGCGCCAACCCATGTCTCCTTGTTGTTCACTAATTCGAACTTTTGATCCACAAAGGCTCCCTCTCCTCCTTATCTCTCCCTCACGACACAGCACCCTCGACGCTACGCACAGCGCCTGCTCAATAGCTCAGTGCACATGTCACGGCCCAGCACGCCGTCCGAACGCGCGAGCGCGTCGTCGTCGCCGCCGCCGCCGGCGCTACTGCTGGTCTACGATAGCCGCGATGGCGCGAGTTCGCCCGGAAAGGCGGCCGGCAAACGCAAGGCCAATCTCTCTCTCGAGCCGTCGACGCCTGCCAAGCAGCGCAAGACGAGCGACGTGCACCTGACGCAGTTCCTCGTCCGAGCTCTCAAGAACGATATCGTGTACGCGGAATGGCTGCGCGCTGCCCGTACGAAGTTGTACAAGATCCAGTCCGCGTACTACGAGGCGATGCTGTTGAGCGTGAAGAAACTGGTCGACCCGATGGCAGCTGTGCATAAAGCCAGACTCAAGTGCCTCCGAAACCAGATACACTTTCGGTCGCGTCAAGCCGAAGCGCTCAAGAAAATGAACGCCATGCAAGTCGCCGTGTTGCCGGTGCAAGCTGCTATGGCAGCTTGCCGCACTGCGATAAGGCACTGACCACGCCCAGACCGCCGTTATTGGCCGCGATCAGCAGCGCCGTGTCCCCCCGTGGTGTTGGCGGCGGTGACCGCTGCGCCGACCTCGATACTACACTATGCGACGCAGTCCGGGTGGCCCTGGTGCGTCGCGATCATCAGCGGGACTACTGTATCTTCCCAACGGCGTTCGCAACAGCCATTTCCGGGGACGCATTTAATACGGCATCGGTCACGCGCTGCTGATTGCCGAACTGCTGAGCTGCTGGTCGAGCGTGAGCGCGAGTCGGTGGAGTCATCAACCTTTAACCCGGTGCCCCCTCCCCGGATGACGTTGTCGTCCCCGCTCGACTGGCCCTTGCGAGGCAGCTCGAGTGACGCACTGTGTTGTGTGTCTATGTGTGATCTTGCATGTATGTATGTGAGCGTCAGGAGGGCAGCTCCCAAGAGAGGATCTCTAGCAGATCGACGACGTCCTCGTCCAACAGCTCTTCCAACAGTGCGTCCGACAGCTAGATCGTCCGACAGGTCGTCCCATCTGTCGAGGATACTGTACCCACCAACTACTCTAGTCGGTGCCATGCGCACGCACGTACCAGTCGGTCGAGTGGCCGTCCACCTCCACCGCGGGGCTGTTAGCGTCAGCGTCACTGAGTACTGAGCTTCGCCGCCATCATGAGCGCCATCCATCCCAACACGTTGTGGAGGCAACATCGCCAGCCGCGTCGGCGTCGGTACCATGGCTAAGCTCGCGCAGACAGCGCCGTGCGTTTTATTTGTGTTTACCAGTTAGCACTATCTCAGTGCACGAGTATCCCACAATCAGTCCCACATTACGTTCCACACTGAGTCCTAGAACATCAAACACCAACACTCTCACTCGTTCGTCCACACCGGAGCTCGCGGGTTTGTCCGATCCCGCACTCTCCAATTTGCTCTCCAGGACACAAGCGCGAGAGCTGGCGGCAGCCGCAGAAGCCGGAGGAGTTCCGCTCCTCCTCTGGTCTTCCGAGGCGTTGCCACCAACCCCACCACCCTGGTAGCAGCCGCAGAAGACAGAGGAGCTCCTCCTCTTGTCCTCAGGCGCTGCCACCAACCCGGCAGCCGCCGCAGAAGACAGAGGAGCTCCTCCTCTTGTCCTCAGGCGCTGCCACCAACCCCACCAACCCGGCAGCCGCCGCAGAAGACAGGGGAGCTCCTCCTCTTGTCCTCAGGCGCTGCCACCAACCCCACCAACCCGGCAGCAGCCGCAGAAGACAGTGGAGCTCATCCTCTTGTCCTCAGGCGCTGCCACCAAGCCCACCACCCTGGCAGCAGCCACAGAAGACAGTGGAGCTCCTCCTCTTGTCCTCAGGCGCTGCCACCAACCCCACCAACCCGGCAGCCGCCGCAGAAGACAAAGGGAACTCCTCCTCTTGTCCTCAGGCGCTGTCAAGACGAAATTAAAAAAGCTGAGCTCCGGCTTGGCGCCACTAACTTGGTTGTAGCCGCTGAGAGCAGAGGACAAGCTCCTCTGGTTCTCCGGGGCGTAGCAACAATACTGGGAGTAGCCGCAGAGGTCCGAGGAGCTCCTCCTCTCGTCCTCAGGCGCTGTCCAGTACTTTATGTACAGACAAACGAATATGAGGGACGCATCAGCAGGGTCAGTATGATCCCACGTTAGATTCCATCCCGTCCATCACACGGGAATACATACGCGTGAAATCGTCTATACTTCGCATCCATTGAACCACTACAACACACATCGTCTTTGCGCGCTCTTGTGGCCGCTTCCTTGCGCTGAGAACCCGCATATACATGTCTGTTGCGCGGGTGTGTCTCCGAATCGCTGCTGCCATATCGCGCGCGCCGTGGGTTTCTGGGGAGTGAGTACAGCACACTGTACTGTGCCCAGCCCAAGCACTACACCCGCGAGTCGCACTTCGTGCGCTCCACGCGAAAATATCTCATGGCGGCGTCCTGAGCGAGCAGGCGGCAGCACCGACGGCTGGCGGCGGCGGCGGCGGCGGCTTCGCTCGTTCACTGCTCGAGTTCTGGTAGTATTCGCCGCGCTCGCGCCGTCCTCGCACGTACAAGCGTCACTGCCCTCAAGGCTCTGAACCACAAGCACGTCCAGCGCATCGTGCTCTTCTGCTACCTCGCGCTGATCGACGTCTACAAGGAACGACACACCAACAGAATCAATACGATGGCCCACCAGCGCCACGCGCGCTCTGCGTACCGGTACGCCCGTTGAGCTACGACCATACGCAACTAGAGAAGAGCTTCGTCCAGGGAGGTGGAGGTGGAGAGCGGCAGCAAGAGCAGGAGCACGTGCGAGCGGCAGGGGAACAGAACAACCAACCGGAACAACCGAGCGAATGAGCGAACGAGCCCACGGACCTGAACACCACAGCCAGCAGCCAGCGTGGCCCGCGCTCGCAGGTGTCGCCGGAGCCGCCGGCCTTAGCGCTGGCCTTGGCGCTCCGCCGTCACCCGTGTCTCCAAGGGGAAGCGAAAGCGGAGGCGCAGCGGCCCATGGAACTGGTCGCGGTCTTCTTCGACGGCTATTCCTCACCGGCGAATGGAAAATGTGCCAGCGGATCTTCCACGCCCAAGCTCGCGGTTACGCGGGGTTACATCCCGCGTCGGGTTACGGTACCATCGATGGTTGTTGTTCCCGATCCAACGGAAAAAAATAGAACGTCTGTTCCCGCCGGTAGCTCCCCTTCCATCTTCATCTTCCCCCATCCTCCCTCGCTCCGCCGACGTCTCCGCCGCCGCCACCGTCTTCGGCCTGTTCTTCGTTCCCCTCCCTGTATCGCGCAATGGTCCGGAGTTCTTGAGCGCCGCAGGAGTACGCGACGTCGCCGCCGACTTGGGCTTTGCCGCCGACTGGGCTTTGCCGCCGACTCGACGCTTCGCCGCCGACGTGGGCTCCGTCGTCGAGATGAACGAGGCGCGTCGTGCTCGTGGTCTGGTCGGGTGACTAGGTGTGGCGGCCCCAGAGATCGAGACGCACGGGAAAGAAGACGCGCGCGGCGCGGTAGGATGCAGTGGGCTGCGTCGTGCTCACGGACGTCGTG
>JAMFLL010000786.1:0-25943 GCA_027475725.1 Pythium rhizo-oryzae | reverse complement strand
GCCGCCGATGCTCCAGTTGGAGCCGCCGCCCGGGGGCGCGTGGACGCGCGTCGTGGGGCGCTTGAGCTCGCCAAAGTCCGCGCTCGTGAGCGTCGACATAGTCGTATAGAGTTTCCCTTGGTTGGAGTTCCCGCCCTTGGAGGAAGTGTTCTTGGCGGTGGAAGGAACTCCCCAAGGCGTGGGTGGGTTTGTTTTCAAACTGATCTTTGTGTGGTCCACGTAGTGGAAAGTGGATCCAATTTGGGGACGGTTAAGTGCGCGTCGAACTTTGTGAGCGTGGGATGTTGTCCTGTCGCGTGTGGAAATTAGCCCTACCCCGTTGCCGCAGTCTCCCAGATTCATGATTCATTCGTAAGGTTGCGCGAGTGTAGCTGGAAGCGATCCATCAAGTCGGTTCGACAGCCAGATCACTCTCATTGGGCAACACATACCTCTACACACGCTCGAGAGGGTTGTTAAACCGCCCCTCCAAGTAACAACTGATCCGGAGCCAGGAGGGTGCGTTTCCTCGCGACGCGAGGTTGCCCCAAGTGATCTGTACACTTGCCGGAGTGTGACAGCGGGGCAAGTGACTCGGAGACAGCGGCCAGAACACCTCCATCATCCTCACCGACAGCACGTCGGTCACCATCATCGGCGCCCGCTGGACACTCCACCACCACACCGACGGAATCTCCAGGCGCATCCGCGGTTCCCCTCGCTTTGTCCAGTTCTGATTCCGCGGAGTGACACTTCCCGTTCCTCCGCCCCACCCCCGAAGGCACGATTGCTGCGCCGGCGCACTCCACGATCCCCCGGCGCAGACGCACACGCGGCAGCAGCGGCGCGGACGAGCTCCCTCGGCACCCGCAGAGCCCCACCGCAGCGACCACCAGTGACAAGGCCCCCGCCGACAACATGCCGCTGTCGACCGTGGAGATGACGCACAGCAGCGTGCTGCTCAAGCCGACGCTGGACCACGACGAGGCGTACCCGCTCGCGAAGGACGCGGAGGCCGACCAGCGCAATGAGGAGGACGATGACGAAGAAAACATGGAGCCGCTGGAGATCAGCGAGTCGACCAAGCGGCTCGGGTACATTGTCGCGGCCGCGATGGTCGTCATCACGCTGCTCAGCATCCCGAGCACGACCAGCGGCAAGAGCGCGCATTACGTGTGGTGGTGCGGCTGGCTCACGGCCGTCGCGACTGGCCTGGGCGCGCTGCCGTTCTACTTTATCCAGGACGTCGACAAGTTCTGGCTCGGCATCTGCAACGGGCTCGCGGCCGGCATGATGCTCGCGGCCACGGGCTGTCTGTTCTACGAAGGCTGGCACATCCCGCAGCACACGGACTATGGCGTCTCGGTGGGCTACCGCCTCTTTGTCGGCGCATTCCTCGGCGTGATCTTCATCAAGTTCACCAAGGTGTACCTCGAAGACTACGAGGACGTCAAGGTGTGCGGACTCAAAGGCATGGACGCGCGCAAGGCGCTGCTGATCATGGCCGTGATGACGCTCCACTCAGTCTCGGAGGGCGTACGTTGGTTTTGGGTATGCTGGTCTCACTTGATTGCTCCTGGCGACTGATGGCTGCTGTATGTGTGTCGAAATAGATCGGTGTCGGCGTCTCGTTTGGCGGTGAAGGCGGCGTGCGCCGTGGCCACATCGTGACCATGACCATGGCCATCCACAACATCCCCGAGGGCGTCGCGATCAGCCTGGCGCTCGTGCCGCGCGGCTTGAGCGTCTTTTTCGCGACGCTTTGGTGCATTCTCTCCAGCATCCCGCAGCCCATCTTCGCTGTGCCGTCGTTCATGTTTGTCGAGCAGGTATGGCCATCGCTAAGTGACTATTGTACTCGCAGAGGAACCTCATCTCACCGACTCGTTGCTATGTCGTTGCAGTCGTTGCCGATTCTTCCCGCGGGCCTCGGTTTTGCCGGCGGCGCTATGGCGTATGTCGCCATCAACGAGCTGCTGCCCGAGTCGCTGGAAGACACGAAGTCGCTGCCCTCGACCGTGTCGGCTACGTCGCTCGCGTTCATGGTCTTCCTCACAATCCAGCTCGTCCTTAGCGGATCGCTGTGAGTGTGACCACGATAGAGACATAGTCACACTCCGAAAGTGGATCAACGCGGTCAGCGTTGACTCTTTCGACATCTCATGGATGGAAGTAGCGTAAGAGCAATTGACGATGGATCAGTGGCTGTACAATGGTATGAAAATGAAGAAAGCTTGGCGTTCAGAAATGTTGATGATCATTCTCTATTTTGTGCAGTGGTTTGGGATCTTGTCATGTCCTTGCTTACACATGTCCTTGCTTACACTGCCTGGGCAGTTTCCTCCTGGTCGCTATCGTCGGACTGGCTCAGCTTTTCCTCCGGCGCAGGTGTGGCTTCCAGGTACAAGCGCGGCGCGTCGGCGTATGCCTCGGCATGGGCCTTCAGGTATGCCTCGCTGCCCATCTCGAGCAGGCGCGACACCGTGCGGTCGAACGCAAAGGCTTCGTCGATGTGGCCCTTCGAGTTGGCGTCCACCTCATACAAAGATTCCGCGGGAGCATCTGCCAGACAGTGGAGCTGTTGAACATCACACGGACAGAGGAACTCGTTAGCATGATCAAGTCATCCCACACATGCCCGCGACCAGTATACGAACGTACCCGCACACCCTTGTCGTACATGCAATCGACGAATGTGATGAATCGACGCATGGCGTTGATTGACTCAAGGCGAAGCTTTGGGATGTCGCGCACAAACACCACGGGGAAAGCCTCGGCGATGACGAGGTAGTCAGCGGCGCCGAGCGGCTTCTCGCACAGCTCCTTGAACGAAAACTCGCACACACCGGCCTCATGGGCGGCCTTAGGGACATGGACCTTGCGTCCCTGGGTCGTCAGTGACGTCGCTACCACATCCTCTCCCTAGTTTGAATATCAGAGCGGGTAAGTGTTGGGAACTACCTGTGACGATATGGACAGTTTACGGCCTACCTTGCAGTGCTTCTTGAACTCGTAGTTGAAGACAGCCTTGGCGTGCGTGTCGAGGGGCGACAGGTACACGTTATCAGCGTGGATCGCGCCCTTGAGCACACGGTAATCGGTCTCTGAGTCGAGCAGTGAGACCACATCGCACTTTTGGTACAGCAAGTCGATGAACGGCACGAAGAGATCGCGTTGTAGCCCGTTCTTGTAGAGCTCGGATGGCGGGCGGTTCGAGGTCGCGACCATGACGAAGCCGCGCTCGAGCAGCGCTGAGAAGAGACGTCGCAGAATCAGCGCGTCGGCGACGTCCGTGACCTGGAACTCGTCAAAGCAGAGCAGCCAACTGTTCTGGAGCAAGTCGTCGGCGATGTACGGGATCGGGTCCTCACGGTGGCCGTCCTTGCGCAGCTGGTGCATCTTCTTGTGAATGTCGAGCATAAACTTGTGGAAGTGCACGCGCATCTTGTGCTCTACGGGCACGTTGTCGAAGAACATGTCCATGACATAAGTCTATACATCCGCCACAACTCAAAATAATGTGAGTCCCCACGGACGCCGCCTCGACGACAAAGACAAACTCGTACCTTGCCGCAGCCGACGCCTCCGTGAAGATAGAGGCCCTTCGGCACGGGCTTGTCGTCCTCGGGCGTGCTCTCGGTCGACGTAGTCTCGTTATCGCCTGTGAGGCGCTGCCACCAAGACGACGCCGACGCTGAGGATGCCTTCTTCACGGCCTTGCGCGCCGCCGGCTCGCCGTACGCGAGCAGCTGGTCGTAGAGCGCATCAAGGTGCTTCACGGAGCGCACCTGCACGGGATCGTACGAGATGAGCCCGTCGTTCACGCGCTGCTTGTACACGTCGTAGAGCACGTTGCTGCTGCCGGCCGCCGACGCCGAAAGCGCGCGAGAACTCGGCTTCTGGAGCGCGGAGCGGCGCGCGGACGCCGCGACACAGGTCTGCAGACCACGGCGGACGCTTTGACGATGCATTCTGTGCGTGTAGATATCTCCTCTGGTCGGGATAAAGGCAAATAGACACCACGTCCGACGACGTCCGTCGTCTCGACTTGGGCTGTGGAGTGGTCGACTGACGTTGCAGTTCCAGCGCCTCGATTGCGGAACGGGAATACAAAGCACGTGGGTTCTGAGTCCAGTCAACCAGTGTAAAATCCCGTGTCACAGCCACATTTTCAACCAATAGTATGATGTTTCTTCCACCATCGTGATACTCAATTGGATAAAATAGTGTGTTGTAGAACATCCTCAGAACGCCCGAGTCGTTGCAGGTCATTTTTCCTGTGTGAGCCAGGCAAGCGGTTGAAATGGACGCGTCGACGACGGCGCTGTCACGCGTCGCGCGAATGCACTAATAATCGGAAACGGCCTTCGGTCGCCTTCCATGCCGTTCCGTTTCCCCCGTGATATGCATGTGTACATGCGCTTTGTTGATGTCTCAGAAGCAGACAGGTAGACAGAGACGGCGTCCAGGCCGAGAGTCCGCGCGAGGCCCCCGGCGGAGCTCTTGAAATACGCGACGCCTACATTGAGAAACAGAATGCGAAGGAGACCCGACGATCGGCTTCAGTGTCGTCTCCCATTGAGAAGTGCCCACCGCAAAGAACATGCGTTCGGGTGGTGGCCGAGAAGGAGAAGAGCAGGAGACCCAGAGCAACGGGGACTGACCCCCTTCGATGAACGCGATTGAGTTTAAGGCTGATGCGAGTTGTCACGCACATGACGACTGCCTGGTAAAAGGAGAAGCATGGGATCCTATGCGATGTCCAAGCGCGATTCGGATGACGAGGAGCGTCTCTCGTTGCGCATTCCACTGCTTCCTTTTCTTTCGCCCAAACACTCAGAGCATTTCTCGGTGAAACATATCTCGGTAGGATGATCGCTGGCCGTTTCTGTTGGGACGTAGGCGTCGAGCACAGAATCCACGTGCGTCGACACTCTCGTCATATACATGGAGAGACCCCTACAATACTCGCTCCTTGCGTACATGCCGACACACATTTGCATTTGTAGTTAAATAGGGTCTGTCGACATCAAAAAAGAGTTAAAGCACGACATGTGCCTTCGAGTTGGCCTGCTCGGTCTCGCAATGCTTTCTTGGAGCTGATACGGCTCTCGTGTTTCATCTAGCAGTCTGTTGCAGATTTCGGACCAGGTTACAGACTGTACAAGCAAGAGAGCTCAACATCAGTACTCTACCAGGAAGTCGAACGCCACACGAAGGATACGGTTCGTACCGCTGCGGAGCATGACCACACACTCGCGTATGGACGTGAGGTTCCTGGAAGACTGCGTACTCTTCTTGTAGGTCACGATCAGCGCGCTCGAGCCGCCCACGGAGTGCACCTCGGTGCTCGTCGCACGACTGCTCTGGACTGTGATCGAGTTGACGCCGTCGGCAGTGAAGGCCACTACATCATCAGATTCATCAACCGTTAGATGAACGTCCGTTTCCTCAGCCCTGGGAATTTGGACGTACTCATATCGCATGCAGTGTTGACCAATGCTTGTAGGTTCGCAACGACGCCAATGTGGTCGACCTCAACCGTCGCGTACTGGACCGCGTCCTCGAAGACGAAAATTGCTTTGAGAATGCCACGCTGCTTTTGTACTGTTGAAGGAAATCATTGTGAGCGTCGGAGCATACAGGGCAGGGACAACACCGAGCGAGCAGCACGTACACTTTCGCAGCAGGGGCTTCGCGGACTCGCGAACGATGTTCTGTATCCGGTACTGGAACCGATGAAAGTCGCGCAAATTGTGTCCCACGGCGCCGAGCTCCGCGCCGTACTCGCCAACGAAGCCGTCCAGGATCTCGCGCGCAATGAACGCGCTGAACGAAGAGCCGTCGGCCGTGTCGTGAAACAACGCGCAGAACACCTTGTGTGCGTCATTCGACACGATCGTCACGGCAACTGTGAATAATAGAAAAAAAAAGCGTCAGGTGTCGGCCCTCATTCACGAAAGAGAACCCACATAATGCAAGCCATACTGGTCGAGAGTTCGACGTACGACACCGGCGTGCCCGTGGTCTTGGCCGAGAACTCGAGCATGGCCGTGACGAGCGAGCCCACGAGGCGGGGCTGCGCGTTTTACAGTCAAATGAGGGGTCAGACGCGAACACGAGACACCCATGTAATACATCGATCCAGCATACCTGCGCGATGGGGTTCACGTATTCCTTCGAGAAGAGCACGATGCCGCTGGCGGCCATAATAAGAACGTTCCGGAGCATGGCTCACACGCCGAGGGTGTGCAGAGCCCGGTGCTGCTGGTGCTGGGAGGCCGCGAAGGAGATCGGGGGCGGAGGCCGGCGTGGTGGCGGCGGCTGTACTGGAACACGGGCATGGACCGCCGTGCCCAGGGCAGGAGTGTGGGTTATCCCTCCGGTGTGAGCAACCGGTCAATTCAAAATTGAATTGGAGCCCAAAATTTCAGCGAAGATTCTCAGATTGTGTTCGTAACCTACGGGAAACCTGAGGTCGCGGTTTGTTAAACTGGTACCTTTATTTATGACCCTGTGTCACAATTACCATACTCACAGTGCACTCTGTGCACTGAGATACGTGAAATGAACCTCCACGAGCGGTTCGCCCGTGTGTGACATGGGATGCGGAGAGCGCCATCCCATTTCGCGCCGCTTTGGTACTGTTTCGCCCACCTGCCATGGCTGCCGCCTCCGCTGCCACCGTGCCACCGGAGCCGCCACTGGCCGCGCCACCGGCCGCCGTCCTCTTGCGCAGCAGCGTCCACCGCCGGCAGATGGAGACGCGTCTGCGCCTGCGGCGTCGCCTGCTGCGCATGCCCAGCGATTCGCGCAGCGACAGCGACGAGGCCGCGTCCGCGCCGGACACACGGTCACGACCAGCAGCAGTCAATGGACAACGACGGGCGGCAAAGGGCAAGGCGGCAGTGCCACCAGTACCACCCGTGCCAGCGCCGAGCCGCCCACGGCAGCAGCTCCGGGGCGGCGCGGGTCCGCGGAAGGGATTGACGACGAAGGCGCCAGCGATGAGCGGCTCCCGACGCAAGATCGTACAGGTGAACAAGACTGGAGACGGCGAGGACGACAGCGCTGACGGCGGCGCGGAGGACGAGGAAGACGAAGGCGGAGACGATGGCGAGGATGACGGCTTGGACGCTGACGATGACGAGGAAGACGGGGACGACGACGACGAGGCGGCTTCGTCGCGCCAGCACGCAGACGGGAAGCCGCGCGGCGACAAGTGCGAGCAGTCGTCCGTGGTCAAGCTGCTCTTCAGCCGCAGCGACCCGCGCGGCCGCGTGCCCACGGTGTGGTTCGACTACCCGCCGCATCTCCAGGTCACGCGCGAGCCTCCGGCGGTCTCCACGGGCTGCGAGACGCGGCTCGTAGCCGTGAACGCGAGCGACTGCGCGCTGTTCTTCAAGACCCACTGGGAGCGGAACTGCGTCAAGAACGCGTTCGCCGTGGCCGGTATGGCGCGCACGAGGAAGCGCTGGAGCGGCTGGAATGTCGCGTGGGCCAAGCACATGCCGCGCGACAAGTTCAAGATCCTGGGAGACCACCAGGCGTTCTCGCATTTCCCGGACCCGTGGGTCATCGGCCGCAAGGACCGGCTCATGAAGACGCTCACGGCCTGCAAGCGCCGCTTCGGGGCTAGCTACGCGTTCTTCCCGGAAGGGTTTACCGTCCCGGACCACTTGGACGCGTTCAAGCGCGCGACCAGCGGTTCGCCCACGTCGCTGTGGATCCTCAAGCCGCCGGCCGCGGCCTGTGGCAAAGGCATCCGCGTGGTCGCGGCGCGGGACGTCGACGCATTTCTCACCAACGAGAAGCACCGCGAGCGCAAGTATGTCGCGCAGAGATACCTGGCGAACCCGCTGCTGGTCGACGGCTTCAAGTTTGACCTCCGTATCTACGTGCTGGTGACGAGCGTCGATCCGCTGCGCATCTATCTGTTCCACGAAGGGCTCACGCGGTTCTGCACGACGCCGTACTCGCTCCACAACACGAAGAATCGATTCGCGCACCTGACCAACTACTCGGTGAACAAGAACAACAAGAGCTTTGTAGAGAACGCAAGCGCCGAGAGCGACGGCACCGGCAACAAGTGGAGCATGACGGCGCTGCTGGACCACTTACAGGCACAAGGTGTGGTGAAGGATGTGGAGGCGCTGCGGCAGCAGATCAAGGACGTCATTTGCAAGACTGTGATCGCCGCCGAGGCGCACCTCACGCCGCTCATGCACCAGTTCGTCAAGGGCTTCCGCACGCAGAATACCAAGTGCTTTGAACTCTTCGGGTTTGACTTGATGCTCGACGACACCTGCACGCCGTGGCTGATCGAAGCGAACGTGTCGCCGTCGCTCATGGCCGGCTCGCCGCTCGACAAGAAAGTGAAAGGGCTCTTGCTGAGCGACATTTTCCACTTGGTCGGCGTTCCGGTGGCGCGCGAGAAGCTGCCGCGTGGCGCAGTCCCGGAGGCGCTGGAGCCCACCAATAATGGTGAAAGCACGCCGACAACACCTTCATTACGCCCGGCCGGCGGCGTCAACAAGCAACTCCACGAGATCGTCCACGATCCCAAGCGACCCGTGTTCGAGCAGAAGGACCTCGAGCTCTTCACGGCGGCCGACTGGTCAATAATCCACGACATGGAAGACGAGATGGAGCGCCTGGGCCACTTTGAGCGCATCTTCCCGTGCGAGTCGGCGCAGGAGACGTCCAGGTATTCGCCGTTTTTCACGTGTCCACGGTACAGCAACGCACTGTGCGTCAAGTGGATCGAGACCAAGAATCGCGCGCGCGCAAAGGCGGCCAAGGCAGCGACGATGGCTGGAGCGGCCCCACGCAGCGCCGCTGTGACCAAGACGAGTCGCAGTAGCAGCTTTGGCGGCCCTACATCGCGTGCAGTTGTGCTCCGAGCCAACACGACCGGTGTCAGTATGCCGCTGTCGGCAGCGAGTCGCCTGGTGCAGCAAAGTGTGAGTCGATGAGTAAATTCCCCTCGAAGTAAGTCGAAGAGGCCTATTGCCGCGGGATCCATTCCTGCTACGCCGACTCCTCTGTTCAGGTTCAGTGCTGTGGTCACCTGCCCACCGAAAGCACTTCGGCCGTCGAAGCGGACTACGCAGTTTGATCGGCCTCCGGGACGAGAGGGGATCCAAGTTACAGAAGGGCAGATCGAAAAGAGAATGGTTGGTGTATTCTATCCGCTGCGGCTCATTGAGCGAGCCGCACGGTCTTGCGTTCCACGGGGATCGTAGCACCCTTGAGCCACCACCAGCGCAGCTTGCGTGCAGAGCTCAACTTCCATGTTGGGTGTGCCAAGTTCTCCGGCTTTCATATGAAGGTCCGCGAGGTTCTTGATCATGGACGTGCGCCTGAACACGACACGCCAGCCGAGGCTGCTGATGACGGGACTCTTCTAAGACAGGGAGCGCACGGCCAGTCGCAGTCGCGGTCACCATAGGAACGTGATGATAGATAATAGAAGAGCAACTGTGGGATCGCTGAGGTGATACTACGCCGAAGGCGAATACTGAAGCCTACAGTCTGTCGGTGGAAAGGGTAGTGAAGGCGGAAAAAAGGGAATAAAAGTGCGCGTGCGTGTTCGCGGCGTTACTGCGGGGACTGCGAGGGCCGGGCAACGTCCGGCTAGAACTGGGCGTCCATGGAGATGCCACGACACCATGGCACGTGATCAGGAGACAGCTGAAAAGAACGTATTCCAAATGATCTGTCTTGTGAAAATAAGTGGCTCACCTCATGCAAGCTGGTACGATTTCGGACGTTTCGAAAAATGGCTGGTGTTGACCACGCTTTCAGCGCGCGAAGGTGGTCTCTCCACAGACACGTGGCCGCACGTCACACGAAGTTGATCTGCGCGGAACGCCTCTTGCACTGGGCTGCAAACTCGAAGATTCGCCCGATCATATCTTCCGACATGCCACCAACGCGCGGCTTTTGCGCCCAAACCTCCACAACACTCAGAAATGCGAGTTTGGCTTCTATGGGAAGCGGAGCCGCGCGCCCAGCGATCTTGTTGCCATCGAATCGATCAAACGGCGTCGAGTGATAAGACGATGGTGGATTGCTTACAGCAGTCTTCGGCACAGTTAAGTGCAAACGCGAAAGTCGGTCGTTCCGTTCGAGCATCATCTGCACCGACTCCATCAGTGGATCGAATTGAACGAGAGGCACTCCACCACTTGTCTGAATGATCAGTTCCTGGAGATGAATGGCCAAGGGGTGGTTCTCGTCCGCAAGCAATCCGAAAAACTTGATCAGAGTCGTCGAACCCGGATTGACATTCACGTTCTCGAAACACAGCCGCTCGGCTGTACAGTTACCGTCTTGGTAGCATTGCGCCAGCACTTCTAACGCCTCACATGGGACCGCATCCACACGTATACCCCGTAGATCTCGACAGGCGAGGCACACAGTTCGCATCCAAGTGGCAGAAGCAGGAATGTCAAACTCGTCTCCCATGATCGTGATGGCTTCCACATCAGCACCGACGACACCGAGCATATGGAGGAGAACATCCACGTCGGCCGGACGTGGATTGTCGAAGTTCAGGTGCGGAATCGAGTGGAGCGTTGGCTGTAGCGTTGCATCTTTATCTGGTACGCGCTGTAAAACTGCGTCACAGCGACGAACCCAAGCTTGACCCCATCCTGGAAGAAGTACGCTAATCCACTCGTCCTCAACGCAAATCAGATGCAGCTTTTCCAGCGGGACCTTGGCGACGAATATACGCTGATCGGTGGGCTTAACAGTGACTTCGGGTCGATCAAGTACAAATCTTGAGGCCATCACCTGTATTTGACGACGGTCACTCGACTTCTTGGCATCGGGAAACAGTGCACCAAACGGGTCGCCTTCGAGAAGCACGCGCCTAAGAAGCTCGATGTCGATGATTTTGAGGTCGAACGACGAAACTCCGAATTCTCCGAGACGTGGAAACCCGTAATTGCCAAACACGCACAACGCCAGCCATTGGATCAACCTCGGCGAAACCTGGGGAGATTGCTGACTCTCTGGGACGCTAGTGAGCAGCAACTGATGTACTGGTTCCTTGTAGAAGACAGATGAAAAAACGGCATCCAGTGTCTCACGCGAAGCGTCGTAGCTGACGTCGACAGCCTCAACTGGACAGTGTTGCTGCCCGGAAGGCGAGACAAAGATGCGTTGAAACCACGCGATGTCGGATGGTTCGGCGACACGCTTGGCGGATACATTGAGACAGGCGAGGCGCACGTCACAGGCGGTGATTGAGGTGAGGATGAGGTACTCCTGTTCGAACTGCTCGTCGATTTCGAATAGTAGCCTGCCGTCAACCATGTCAAGGCGAAAACGCACTCGGCAGTGATTCCAAACGAGTGGATCGCTTCTGTGCATCGCTTGGGCTGTGGCAATTCCCTCCACTTCTTGGAGCAGTTCCACATTCGGACCAACATCATCAAGAACAAAGCAAACGCGGATTTCGATGGGGATGTCATCTGCATGACGTTGACCACGCAGCGCAGCTTCGAACTCGTCTCTCAACTTGATGTAGCCGTCACCGACTGCTGCGAGTGCCGGATCAAGTACAAACGCACGGTCTGACCAGTGGCGCAGCTCACCACGCTTCGTCACGACAACGTCTACTCCGAGGGAGAATGGTCGTGGAAACAGCGCGTTCACCCATCGCTCCACCACACGCGGCCACATACTCGAGAGCGCGCGCAGCCACTCGTCATAGTCGATGTGTCGGAGAAGCGCAAGGAGCTCGAGCGCTTCGTAGGCCATGCGGCGCAAGGCAGCGCGAGCATCGACCTTGTTGACCTTCGCGCCGTCGGCGGCGGCGGAACGCAAGCGCTTCCGTAACCATGTCAGCCTCACCACGCCCGTCTTCAGTGCTCCGTCGAGGTCTATCGCATTCTCGAGTCGCTGTAGCACCGCGTGGCGCCGCAGCGCGCGGAGATACGCGCCGATCTGCTCTACGCGTCCCGCCATGGTGTCGTCTTCGTTTCCGCCCGTGGGTCACAGTGGCCTCGTGTTGCCGACGGCGAGATTTCCCTTGTGGCGAAGCTGTCGCCCGCGCCAACAGAAAGAGTGATGGTCTTCAACTCAACGGAGGGACCTCAAATAGAAGCCCCTGCCGCAGAACCATGGGTTCGGCATGGCCGGGAAATCGCCACGGTGCCGCGATGCTGCGGTGAATAAACAACTCGGCGCGAGCAATGTCTGGTCCCTGCAGCACCGCACTGCCGGAGTGTCGCCGTTTCTGCACACTTTGCGCACGAGTTCGCAGTCACTTGGCCACGCCTTCCCTGCATCGTTCGACGGGCGCTTCGCGTTCACAAGCTTGGTGCTCTTTGTCGCAGCGGTGGCGGCGCTTGCTGGACGACTCGTGCTCAACCATGGGGTGTCTGAGCTGTCAGTTGGTGAATAGGACGTGGTCGGCCTGGCCAAGTGAATCTCCGGCTTGCTGGCGACACAGCGCAGCGCTTGTGGGACTCACGAGAGCGTCGAGTTGACACAGAGCTCACGACAACCTAGTTGTGTGGGCGCCCGAGAACATGATCAAGTGCAGCGCCGAGCTGAGAGAAGAAGAAGCCGGCGGCTGGCACCGGTATCACAAACCTATATACACCAGTCATTGCGTACACGGGCGGATCGTGCCGCCCCACCTGAGAAGTCTTCCAGTTCCACCCCATCTACCGAGCTTCATGCGCAAAATATAACATCACCACACGTGTCTTCATTTGCCGCCAGAGTAAGGCAAGATTCAGTCTGCCGGTGGCGGACGCTGCTGCGCAGGAGCGCGGCGGGCGGTGGCGCGGCTGGTGAGCGCTCCGCCAGCGCGCTGGCACACTCAGGGCTGAAATGGTTGTGATGGGACGGCGCTCTTCACATCTCATGTCACACACGAGCTACAAAATCTAGGAAATACGATGGTGTATCGGACTTGGCAGTATACACCGGTAGTACCGGTATCACCAGTTGAAGTCACAATTCCATGTATCTCAGTACAATGGAACGGCTCTCTTCACTCAGCCATGAGAAGAGCTCGGACGAGCTGACGATGACGAGGAGGACGGCGACGGCGACGACGAGGCGGCCGCGTCGCGCCGGCACGCAGACGGGAAGCCGCGCGGCGACAAGTGCGAGCCGTCGTCCGTGGTGAAGCTGCTCTTCAGCCGCAGCGACCCGCGCGGCCGCGTGCCCACGGTGTGGTTCGACTACCCGCCGCATCTCCAGGTCACGCGCGAGCCTCCGGCGGTCTCCACGGGCTGCGAGACGCGGCTCGTAGCCGTGAACGCGAGCGACTGCGCGCTGTTCTTCAAGACCCACTGGGAGCGGAACTGCGTCAAGAACGCGTTCGCCGTGGCCGGTATGGCGCGCACGAGGAAGCGCTGGAGCGGCTGGAATGTCGCGTGGGCCAAGCACATGCCGCGCGACAAGTTCAAGATCCTGGGAGACCACCAGGCGTTCTCGCATTTCCCGGACCCGTGGGTCATCGGCCGCAAGGACCGGCTCATGAAGACGCTCACGGCCTGCAAGCGCCGCTTCGGGGCTAGCTACGCGTTCTTCCCGGAAGGGTTTACCGTCCCGGACCACTTGGACGCGTTCAAGCGCGCGACCAGCGGTTCGCCCACGTCGCTGTGGATCCTCAAGCCGCCGGCCGCGGCCTGTGGCAAAGGCATCCGCGTGGTCGCGGCGCGGGACGTCGACGCATTTCTCACCAACGAGAAGCACCGCGAGCGCAAGTATGTCGCGCAGAGATACCTGGCGAACCCGCTGCTGGTCGACGGCTTCAAGTTTGACCTCCGTATCTACGTGCTGGTGACGAGCGTCGATCCGCTGCGCATCTATCTGTTCCACGAAGGGCTCACGCGGTTCTGCACGACGCCGTACTCGCTCCACAACACGAAGAATCGATTCGCGCACCTGACCAACTACTCGGTGAACAAGAACAACAAGAGCTTTGTAGAGAACGCAAGCGCCGAGAGCGACGGCACCGGCAACAAGTGGAGCATGACGGCGCTGCTGGACCACTTACAGGCACAAGGTGTGGTGAAGGATGTGGAGGCGCTGCGGCAGCAGATCAAGGACGTCATTTGCAAGACTGTGATCGCCGCCGAGGCGCACCTCACGCCGCTCATGCACCAGTTCGTCAAGGGCTTCCGCACGCAGAATACCAAGTGCTTTGAACTCTTCGGGTTTGACTTGATGCTCGACGACACCTGCACGCCGTGGCTGATCGAAGCGAACGTGTCGCCGTCGCTCATGGCCGGCTCGCCGCTCGACAAGAAAGTGAAAGGGCTCTTGCTGAGCGACATTTTCCACTTGGTCGGCGTTCCGGTGGCGCGCGAGAAGCTGCCGCGTGGCGCAGTCCCGGAGGCGCTGGAGCCCACCAATAATGGTGAAAGCACGCCGACAACACCTTCATTACGCCCGGCCGGCGGCGTCAACAAGCAACTCCACGAGATCGTCCACGATCCCAAGCGACCCGTGTTCGAGCAGAAGGACCTCGAGCTCTTCACGGCGGCCGACTGGTCAATAATCCACGACATGGAAGACGAGATGGAGCGCCTGGGCCACTTTGAGCGCATCTTCCCGTGCGAGTCGGCGCAGGAGACGTCCAGGTATTCGCCGTTTTTCACGTGTCCACGGTACAGCAACGCACTGTGCGTCAAGTGGATCGAGACCAAGAATCGCGCGCGCGCAAAGGCGGCCAAGGCAGCGACGATGGCTGGAGCGGCCCCACGCAGCGCCGCTGTGACCAAGACGAGTCGCAGTAGCAGCTTTGGCGGCCCTACATCGCGTGCAGTTGTGCTCCGAGCCAACACGACCGGTGTCAGTATGCCGCTGTCGGCAGCGAGTCGCCTGGTGCAGCAAAGTGTGAGTCGATGAGTAAATTCCCCTCGAAGTAAGTCGAAGAGGCCTATTGCCGCGGGATCCATTCCTGCTACGCCGACTCCTCTGTTCAGGTTCAGTGCTGTGGTCACCTGCCCACCGAAAGCACTTCGGCCGTCGAAGCGGACTACGCAGTTTGATCGGCCTCCGGGACGAGAGGGGATCCAAGTTACAGAAGGGCAGATCGAAAAGAGAATGGTTGGTGTATTCTATCCGCTGCGGCTCATTGAGCGAGCCGCACGGTCTTGCGTTCCACGGGGATCGTAGCACCCTTGAGCCACCACCAGCGCAGCTTGCGTGCAGAGCTCAACTTCCATGTTGGGTGTGCCAAGTTCTCCGGCTTTCATATGAAGGTCCGCGAGGTTCTTGATCATGGACGTGCGCCTGAACACGACACGCCAGCCGAGGCTGCTGACGACGGGACTCTTCTAGGACAGGGAGCGCACGGCCAGTCGCAGTCGCGGTCACCATAGGAACGTGATGATAGATAATAGAAGAGCAACTGTGGGATCTCTGAGGTGATACTACGCCGAAGGCGAATAGTGTAGCCTACAGTCTGTCGGTGGAAAGGGTAGTGAAGGCGGAAAAAAGGGAATGATGGTGCGCGAGCGTGTCCGCGGCGTTACTGCGGGGACTGCGAGGGCCGGGCAACGTCCGGCTAGAACTGGGCGTTCATGGCGTCGGCGTCGATGGCGTCGGCGTCGATGGCGTCGGCGTCCATGGCGTCGGCGTCGCGCGTGGTGTCGTCTTCGGTGGTGGCCGCGGTCCCGTCGGGCTGCGAGTCGACAGCTTGGGCCGAAGACGCGTCTGCCGCGTGGGTCTGGGCGCTCGCTTGCTGCCGGCGACGCATCTCAAAGTGCTGCAACTGGTGCATGAGACGCGCTTTGATAGCGGCGTCAACGGCTGCTTTGCACTGCGCGTCCAGTTCCGCAAACTCCTTTTGGACCGCCTTCCTCTTCGCCTTCGCGACCGCCACTTCGCGATGGAGCACCAGGTCCTGAAGGATGTACGCCTCCTCTTCGTCGGCGCGCGCGAGCAGCGCCCGCTCGACAGGGCCGAAATCGCTTTCGTCGCCTCGCTCGAGGGCAGGTGGGGCGGTCAGCGGGGCGAATAAGCCGCCGAACGTCGGCGCAGCCGCGACACGCGCTCGCACCATGTGCACATTCGTATCAGCCTTTGTCTCGATACCGTCGTCCTCGCTGGTCGCCGCGCGGGCCGGGCCGTCCGCCTTAGCGCCACGCGCCTTCTTCTTGCTCTCGCCGCGCGCATTGTCGACGACACTCTTGACGGCGCCGCTTCCTTGCTTCATGGCGGCGTGGGCGGCGAGGGCCGCAACCGGGAGGCTGGCAGTCTTGCTTCCCGGGGTCGTGGTGGCCGGGGTCGTGGTGGCCGGGGTCGTGGTCGCCGGGGTCGTGGTCGCCGGGGTCTTGAGCTGGAGCCAGGCGCCCCGCGGCAAGCGGACCTGGTCGGCGTCGCGTGTCGAGTGGTCCATCGGATGCGCGCGTGGGGGGCTGGTCGGAGTGGGGTGCGCTGGGTGACTGTGAAACGCGAAATGCGAACTGCGTCGGCAAAGGCACGCGAGGCAGGTGACCAACGCGCTCGAGGCGGGCAGCGCTTGGCGGCACGCACGGCAACCACAGTACGCGCCAGAGTTGTGATCCACAGGTAATCCGATATGAAAGGATCTAACTCGCGTTTATTGCTGGTGTGGATGTGTATCTTGTGGAGCCGCGTCATCACAAATATAAGAAGACAGAGGTCAGTGGCGTGCTCCCAAGTGCTGTCAACTGCCGCGGATGCCCGATCCACCACGAGCAGCGGCAGCTGCGATCCAGCACGTGCGTCCCTCCTCTCTCTGTCACGAGCGCAAGGCCATTGGTTCGTCGCCGGAATCCAGCGGCCAGCGATTGGTGGCGAGCCCACAGTGCCCCCTCTTCCTTCTACGGATTTCCACCAAATTGACCACCTGACGCGGCCCAAGGGGTGCGGCCTGTGACAAGCTGCACCGTTGCCACGCGACCGCATCCTCTTCCTGTCACTCCATGGAACAAAACGACACTCCGGCAGCGAGAAGAGCGCGACGCAATTCCCCTCCATTCCGCTGCGCGCGGGCGGCGGTCAGCTCTGGCATTGGTCGACGCAGTGCCGTTGTTCCACAGGCGGCCGTTTTGGCCGGCCACTCGGGCCGAGCCGCTGGTGGAGCTGAAGCTGAACTCGGGCGTCCACCAAAGTCGCTGAGGGTCGCGACCGGAACTGACTCCGCGTACGTGTCTCCCGCGACCGAATCGAGAGCTGGATTCCATCTACGGTCGCAATTACGAACAGGGACGGCGCTCCGGACGGACCGTGCACGTCGTTTTGGAGAGCCGAACAGGTCGTGGGAGCGAATGCGGGAAGAAGATAGAACGCCAGCCAGTCCCTGGGTCGCGTGCCTCCTTTTCGTTCTCTCTTTTCTGTGGGTTCTGAGTTCCATCTTCTATGGAACATTCCGGACGAGACTAAAGCCGTCCATACAGCGTGCCGCTACTCGACTGCTCGGCGGAGCTGAACGCGACTGCGATGCTTGTTGTACACGTGCAAGATCCGCTGCGCATCCGCCCAGTATGGGAGGTGAAGTGGAAGTGCGAGCGCCGCCCGTTGGCCCAACGCCCATCCCAACGCTTAGGGGGATCTGCCCTCGGAAACGCCCAATTGGTTAGCTGCGCTGCGCGTCGAAACCCAGACGGCACCCGTACAGTACAGTCGGTATGCGCATTCTCCCTCCCTACTGTATTACCTCTCTCTCCGTGAGAAGTGGCGCAAGACGCCGTTCTTGATTCCATTTTCTACAGCTTTTCAGACGGACCGCCATGTGACCGATCAAACATACCAGCAAGACCTGATATGTAGCCATGTGCCGAACCCATCTGGTCTCCCTCGCATGGCTACATATCAGCGCCCGGGTATTGACGAGCTGACAGTGAACACGAACACACAGAATTGAAGTTACGCTGCATATAGTTCTAAATTAGACGTCCATTCACGGAGCTGTCGCTAATCCACGTGCGCTCGCGCTGGGTCGTCTGGTACAGTACACAGAGTCCACGGTACTCAGCTCGTTGGGCGACGACGTGGTCATTCCCGTGCGCTTGATCGAGAGCGACGCCACGAGGTTGTCGCGCTCGGCGTCCAAGATGTGGAGTGTGCTCTTGACGAAGATCAGGTCTTCGAGGTTGGCCATGAGCGTCCGCACAATGGCCTCGCCTGGTGGAGCCGTGTCTTCTGGTCCACCACCAACTTTGGATCCCGCGTTACCTGTAGACGTCGTCAACGGCGCCAAATGAGCAAGGTTTTGGTGCGGTGAGCACACGCTCGTGCTCTGCGACAACCGCGCAGCTGCCCCTGGCGGCCTCGAGCTGGTCCAGCTCCACGCGCCCGCCGCAACGGTTGTGAACGTGAGCGTGAGCATGAGCGTGAGGAGCGTGACAAGAGTGAGTGTGAGCGTGAGCGTGAGGAGCGTGACAAGAGTGAGTGTGAGCGTGAGCCGCAGGCCCGTGCGGCCTCGGATCGTCGCTGCCATCGAGCGCCAAGTGAGCGAACCCAGCATTTACCACGACTAATCAACCTGGACAAGAGCGCTGCCGCAGTCGCAGCCGCAGCCCCATCTTGACGGTCATGGACACAAAGCCGATCCGGATCTGCTCCTCGCCATTCACGTTCCAGCGAGCCGCTAATGGGCGAGAACGAAACCGCTTTCTTGTCGTTGGCCTCGTCCGGGATGCGTAGTGAGTAATGCTAGCACTGGTAGTCCATCGCGACCGTGGGTGTACTGATGAGCTTGTCCTCGCGCTCCAAGGCACGTTCTTAACGGTTAGACGAGAACTGCTTCACCTGTTCGTTACATTCGTGCAACATATCCTGATGTGGTCGACACCCTACGACATCTCGTCATCAACAGCCACACCGGCGATGGGAACATGATGTGGCGCGCTCTCTCGGCGCTGGCAGCGGAGCTGGCGCGTCTCTTGTGCCTGTGGCAGCGCATCCATCGCTCGTGGGAGTGGCAGTTTCCCGCACGCGCTCGAGCTGGCGGCCGTGCGCGCCTCCACGGCTCCGGACGCGGCATCCTGTCGGCGACGGCGCTCTCCTCGACGAAGCCAACCGCGGATTCGCACTCTGTGCGCGACCACCGCTTTTTCGTGGTCGCGCCGCGTCTGTGACGATCCAGTTCGAACATCCGAAGTCCCACGACGAGCCAGACGAGCCAGACTATGGCGCAGAACCGCGCAGCACGTCCGAGGATGCGATGACCAAGCTGTCGGACCAAGGCGATCGGGAAGACCTGATCTTTGAGGACGGCCGCCTGGCCACGAAGAAAAACTGCAGTAGTTCGATGACGAAGGGATCCATGTCCAGGCGTTCACCGCTCTCGAACCAGTCGAACGAGGTGGTTGGGTTGGCGTGGCCCGCGCCGGCCGTCAACTTCTCTTCCTGTCGGCCACACACGGCAACGCGGGTGCAAGCGGATCAACGTAATGTTCGCGCCGGCCGAGTGAGATGAGTCTCTGAAGCCGCGTGACTGTAATCTGCAACTTCTATCACAACCGCCCGAGTTGTGCTCCCGGTGGACTTGTCCTGGTCGTTCGTGGCGCTGCTCGCGCCAGTGGAGGTAAACAAATGCCACGGCAAGCTCGCGACTGACCATGAACCATGCGGTGCGAGATGACCTTCGAGTAAACGGCGCAGCAGGAGTTGCACGAGGGGTTCTGGTGCTTGTGCGTGCCAGGGGGGGGGGGGCAGCTCTTTTTCGTTCGTGGCCGTGACCACGGGTCCTCGCGCGACGCTCAACTGCGGCAGCGTCAACATCAACACGCCAATACGAGCAAATCCCGTTCAACTTTGTGGTCAAGTCGTCGATCGATTTTGCTGACGCCGAGCCGGCGCTGCTCGTGCACCCACCCAGCCGCGTCGCGATCGACCCGAGTTCCTGCCCAAGGGGGAGAAGCGCTACAGCTTCAGCCCCAACTGCGTCGTCAAGCGTAAGTGCACGCGGCTCTCACTCAGGGTCAAGGGCGAGGGTTACAGTATCCATGACGCGCTGGTCGTAGCCGGCGCGGACCCCGCGAGCGAAGGCTTGGGCAACTAGATCACATTGGCGCCGTGTACGTCCACGAGGTCGCCGCGCGCTTCATTGGGATCCATCTACGTGGGCTGGCTCAAGTTTGACTCTAGCTGGTCTAACGCGACCTCGCCCACACGTCAACCGCTGCACGGCTGCGGGGCACGGTCAAGAAGAACGACAAGGTGAGCTGCTCGTTGATCTTCGCACCCATGGGCGGGAAGAACACCGACGACCACCCCACCGCCCGATCGATTCCAGCTCGAAGGATGCCAGTCACTCGGTCGAGCTCGAAGACGACAACGACGTCGTCGCGGACGTTGACTTGATACTGTCCATCGATCCCATGGTCTTGACAACTTGTGACATCAAGCACGACCGGCGTTTTGATGGCAGAGCTACTAGAGCTTTGTCGAGAACACGAGCATCGGGAGTGACGGCACCGGCAACAAGTGGAGCATGACGGCGCTGCTGGACCACTTACAGGCGCAGGGTGGGGTGAAGGACGTGGAGATGCAGCGGTAGCAGATCAAGGATGTCATTTGCAAGACCATGATCGCCGCCGAGGTGCACCTCACGCCACTCATGCACCAGTTCGTCAGGGGTTTCCGTCCGCAGAACACCAAGTGCTTTAAACTCTTTGGGTTCGATCTGATGCTCGACGACAAGCTGTCGCATGACGCAATCCCGGAGGCGTTGGAGCCCACCAACAATGACGAAAGCACGACAACAACCAGTTTGATTCTCTGTTGAGTGTACCCCACTGCTGCCAGTGGGGCACTCAGTAAGTGAAAAGCTCAAGTGAAATAAAACGAAACGAAGATTCAACGTTCGGAACTGACCTCGCCCTCGCATGTTGGGGACTTCCTGCAACGGAGCCAGGGTGTATTCGTGGGAGCGATCTTGGGTGGGTTTACACGTCAGAATCGACTAGAGTCGGGAGATTGCGGACAGCGACGTCCACGTCAACGAGTTGTTCACGAGCCGTAGTCCTTCATTGTTCATCTCCGAGCCTTTGCTGAGCCCAATCTCCTCGATCTTCAAGCGTACTGGACCCGAGACGGCGTCGATCAATTCACGCGACTGGTTTTCCAGGAGTCGATCGCCACCGTGCGCCACCATGACAGCTTGTACGACTTGCAGTAGTGCCCGAGAGAGCGCGTCGCCGTTGCCCAGGCCGCTGTCCAACACGAGACGTACAGGAATCCTTGGGCGTGACACCATGGACACCACGCGTGACACTTGGTCTGGGGACAAGCCGCGAGTGTCCATGTAGTCGCTGAGCCGGGTGGCATGGGGGGAGAGTCGTCCGCGGTCGACCACGTACACACGCAGCGCCTCGAGCGTGGTTTCGTTCATGATGTGGACCTCGAGGCCCATCGAGACCCGCGCTGGCGGCGTGTCGAGTCGCCAAACCATCATGCACGTCGGCCACAGTCGCTGACAGACGCGCAGCCACGTTTGTGGGTTCCCGTGCGCGAGCACACGAAGCTGGTCGAACGCGGCGGTCATCTGTTGCCACTGGTCGAGCGTGTCTGCCGGCACTTGTGAGCACTCGAGCCAGCACTCGCCCGGAGAGCGCGGCGCCGCGGGCGTGAGCGCTCGACGCGTGTCCACGGCGATGAACGCCGCGGCGAAGATCGCGTCGTTCTCCATGGCCGAGCCGCCGCCGTTGCGCTTGGTTGCCGCGTCGGGGAGGATGATGCGGGGGGAGATGTGAAGAAGGCGAGTGCGGGATTCTCCCGCCGAGTATCCCATCGGCAACTTCAATCGATAACACGACGATATCATTGGTTGAAAAGAGTTCCAAAAGAAGATCAGATTGGTTGAAATGCGGTGTAACCCAGCGTGTAATCCCGCTTGGGGCAATGAATCTACTACTTTAGCGGAAACCCTCCAAGTGGCGCCAACTCTGGTTTCTTGTCCTCATTTTGAACTTTCGACCCACACGGGAAATCTCCCTCTTCTCTCCCCCGCGCTCTTCTCTCTCGGACGGTACATCCGCGCGCTCTGGACGCTCCACTCAGCGCGAGCTTCAGTTCTCCGGTGAACATGTCCGACGCCGGCACTCCGTCCGCGCCGTCGGGCGGCTCGGCGCCGCCGCCGCCGCCACTCCCCCCGCGCGTTCCCGCCAGTGACGACGCAGCCCCCGCGACCGCGCCAAGAACTGTGCTCGGAAAGCGCAAGGCCGATCTCGCTCTGGAGCCATCGGCGCCGGCCAAGCAGCCCAAGACGAGCGGCGCGCTCCCGGCACGTGCTCCGCGCGCGCCGCTGCGCGTCCGCGTCTTCGAGACCGAGCTCGGGAACTTGGAGAAGCTGCGCGCCGCTGACGAGAAGAACTACAAGGCCTATTGCGCGTACCACGAGGCGATGCTGTCGAGCTACAAGAACCTACTCGGCTCGATGACTGCCGCGAACACAGCCGATATGGAGTGGGCCCGCAATCAGATATGCTTCTTGTTGCGGAAGGCCGCAGCGCTCGAGCAAATGGGGCTCCCCACTCGACCGCCGGAGCGATTGATCGCTATTCTCACGACGAGACTCGAGTCCGTGGCGCAGCAACTCGTTGTAAAGAAAAGCGAGTATGCGCGGAAAATCGGCGAGCAGGAGCAAGCGTTGGAGAACGAGCAGCGCGCATACGAGCAGAGGATTGCCAGGAACGAGGCCGATGTGGCGCGAGTCCGCGAGAAGCTGTGCAAAGCGTCACTGCTCGCACAAACGGCACACACAGAGGATCCCGAATACTTGCAGCGCGAGGCTTTGTTTGCGTCCCAGCTTGAGCGCAGCATACGTCGACGGATCGGGTTGGCCAAGGAGAAGTTGGTGCGCGTTACAGAGCAGCTTCGCGATAGCAAGAACAAATCCGATAACAAGATCACCGAGAACCACAAGGATCTCGAACGCATCAAGCAGCAGTACGCGATGGAGGCCGAGAGAGGTGTCAAAAGATTTGCAGCCACCATTCGACGGTACATTGGGCGGTCAAGTAGCAACAGTGCGGATGCCCCTGGCCACTCGAGCGCATTCCAGGAGTTCCTCCACGCAGCGTCGGCCGAGCACATCTTCGAAGACGTCGGCAATGGAAGCATTCGTGCTCTGATGCTCGCCTACAAGGAAGAACGGCTCGTGCACCATCAGAAGCACGCTGCGCTCTCCCGTGCCATCAAGGAAGCGAAGAGAGCGGTGGACGCCGACTTTTTGGACATGTTGTCCACGCAGTATCAAGAGCTTTGCGCCGGAGAGAGTGCCATGACGTCTCGCGAGCTGTGCCAGTAGGTGATGTTCACGCTGAAGATTCCCAGCGCGGTGTCGCTACTCACGAAGTAAATCGGAGACGTGATCAAGTCGTGAGCAGCTATCCCTTCTTATCTCCATCCTCTGGTATTTCTGTTGCCAGCCTTGCAGGTGTAAGTGCGCGTGGCGAGTTTAGCGAGCGAGTGTGCACGACCAAAATGCCGAGTCTGATCCACCTCTCCGAATCGCTTCAAGGCGATGCGGTTATTCGCGCTACCGGAGAATTGAGTCGCTTCCAGTGCATGAACAACACTAAACGTGATGCTACGAATAAGGTCTGGCATGCTCGTCTTGGCATCTCCCAGTGATTTAGTCTGCGTATTCAGCTCCTTAGTAACGCGATAATAATCATCGTCGCGTACTCGATGATGCTTCTATCATACCGTATCGGTACATGTACCATACACAAGGAACTGTATACAGCCGTCATTGATCTGGTACGTGCTGAAGGTGTCGATCAACATGATCAAATTTTCAGGGTCTGGTCCAGCGTGAGACGACGATGGTCCTGTCCGAGCGCCTCTCTTTCACGTTGGAGCCGACGACGAAAACTGCGTCGTCCCGATGGGCTCCACCAAGCTTGAGATCGATCCACTGGCGTGAGATTACTTCTTTTGCCGCTCTACTTCGGTCTCGATCGCGAACACGGAACTCGAGCAGCGTTTGGAAAAGTTGACCACCCTCGTGGCTTTGGCCTCGGCTGCCGAGATGGCGTTTCCTCTGGAGCCTAACGCTTGTCGCTACTGGTGCAGTGCGGCTCTTCCAGCAGCACCTGAAGCTTCTTCGCTTACTCGACTCAACAGCACGTCGATCTTGTACACTATGCTGTTGCTGCGCTGCAGTCGGTCGGGCTCTTGACCTGGCCAATACGCTCCGCGGACGAGATCTTGACGTACCGTGAGCTCGTTCTCCGTGTACAGTTGGTGTGCACCACGTACACCAACGAGAGTACCAGTACGGGTCGGAGAGAGTCGATGGCGCGTCCGTAAACTGTGCTGAGGCGGCCGTCGTCGTCCCCACCACCACACTTCTGTCCTGGTGGTCGTCATCGTCCTCACCCACTCCCTCGTATTCCTCCTCTGCAGACAAACTGTTGGAGCTGCAGCCACAGGTCCTCTACGTCGCGGCCGCTTGTCACTTGAGAGCCGAGATCGCGCGCAGCACATGGCGAGTCGAACGAGCGGTGGTCGGCGAGGTAGGTGAGACGTCCACCGCAACCTGGGTGCTGCGTCAAGGCAGCACCACGCCCGGAGAGAGGCTGCCCGGTGGTCTCGTCGATCGCAGTACGCGATATTTACTTGCGCGCGACTTGAACGCCAATAAAGTGGAAAATATCGCTCAGCAGCAGCCCTTTCACTTTCTTGCCGAGCGGCGAGCCAGCCATGAGTGGCAGCGACACGTTCGCTTCGATGAGCCACGGCGTGCACGTGTCGTCGAGTATCAGGTCCAACCCTAAGAGCTTGAAGCACTTGGTGTTCTGCGTATGGGAGCCTACCAGAAATTCGTGCGTGGGCGGCGTGAGGGCGGCCTCGGCGGCGATCAAGGTCTTGCAAATGCCGTCCTTGATCTGCTGCCGCAGCGCCTCCAGACCCTTCACCACGCCCTCACCACGCCCTGTACCAGCAAGCGATCCAGCCACCGTAATGCTCCACTTGTTGCCGGTGCCGTCGCGGTCCACACTCGAGCTCCCGACAAAGTTCTTACGTCACTGAGGAACGCCTGGTGGTCTCTCAGGATCTTGAACCTGTCGCGCGGCATGTGCTTGGCGCAGACGACGTTCCAGCCGCTCCAGCGCTTCCGCGTGGGCGCCATGCGGCCTCGGCGAACGCGTTTTTGACGCAGTTGCACTCCCAGTGGGTCTTGAACAACAGCGCGCACTCGCTCGCGTCCATAGATACCGCCGAAGGGTCGCGCGTGACCTGGAGACGCAGCGGATAGTCGAACCACACAGTGGGCACGCGCCCGCGGGGTCGCTGCGGCTGAAGAGCAGCGTTACGACCGCGACTGGTCGCACTTGTCGCCGCGCGGCTTCCCGGCTGCAAGCTGGGCGCGACGCGGCAGCTCGCGACCAACACGTAGATACGAAGATCAAACTTGAAGCTGTCGACCTGCAGCATGTTCACCAAGCACCTCTGCGCGACGTACTTGCGCTCGCGGTGCTTCTCGTTGGTGAGAAAGGCGTCGTGGACGTCCCGCGCCGCGACCTCGCGGATGCCCTTGCCACGGGCCGCTCGTGTCGACAGAACGTGGTGCGCGCTCATTGTGGATGCGGCGACAGAACCTTCGGTATATCCAAGTTGCCCCGATCAGTTCAACACACTAGCAAGACTCGTTGTCTTCAGTCTTTGCCCACCAGTACGAAGTAATAGGGTATATCAACTACTAGAGTGCTGTCGCTTTGCCACTTGCCGCTCCCAGACGAGTTTGACAGCATCATGTGGTCCACATCACAAAAGCATACAAAAACCAAGTCAACCCCCCATGACTTGACTCCCAAACGCTTTGTTCCCCCCCAGGGATTCCCCCGGCCCCCACCAAAGGAAACCAAATCGCCAGCAAACAACAGCGGCAACATGGAGCGCGCGGCGCGCCGTCGTCCCCCAGCGCCGCAGTCGCAGTCGCAGTCGCCCGCGTCTTGCGCGCCCCGCGCGTCCGTGGCACGGCGGCCGGCGGCCCGAGCCGGCGG
>JAMFLL010000785.1:0-25957 GCA_027475725.1 Pythium rhizo-oryzae | reverse complement strand
ACAAAGTCCGAGTAGCGCTGCTTGACGAGCCCCGGGAAGCCCGGCTGCTCGGGCGAGAGGAAGCCGTGGATGCCCACGACGTCCTCGTCGATGCTCACGGCCTCGTAGTCGTTGTAGCCCTCGCCCTTGAACCAGAACGAGCCGCGGCCGCCCGCGCCGCCGCTGTGGCCGTGGCCGTGGCCGCGCCCGCCGCCGTGGTGGCCGCCGCGCTGGAAGCGCCGGTTGTTGTTGTGGCCGCCGTGGCGGGTGTGGCCGCTGTGGCCGCCGTGGTGGCGGCTGCTGCCGTGGCCGCTGCCATGGCTGCCGGACCCGCGCGCCTCCATAGCTCGTCGCGCGTGGCACAGAGAATGCTCCAGGTGCTGGCACTGCCACGGCGAGTCAATTGCTTCCAGTCGTGAATGTTGGTGCCCATGGCGGCGCGTGGCATTCGGGACACTCAAATATCCCAACTAGGGATCAACCCACATGGATAATATCCAACATGGCACTCTAGCGGGGTCATGTCATTCGCCCGCTTTGGTTGGTTCGCTCGAAAAGAGCTGCTCGCATTTTGAAGCCACCTCCGAGCGGCTCTCTTCCGACGCGGCCACGATAGCGCTCCGGCGGCCGCTGCGATCGATCCTCCCACAGCCCGGCGCGTCGTGGGCCCAGCCGAGCAGCCTCATGGGTCGCGGCAATTTCTCCAGCGGACGCGGCGGCGGTGGGCGCGGTAGAGGAGGCGGAGGAGGACGGCGTGGCGGGGGGCGTGGCGGCGGAGGCCGCGGCCGCGACCGCGACGGCCCGCGCGCGTCGCCGCTGGCCAACTTCCGTGGACCCGGGTACTCGGACGGCGTGGCCAAGAGCGTGGACGAGCACGTGGTGGGCATCGCGCGGTTCCTCACGCCGGACGTGCCGGGCTTCCACGGCACGATCAAGGAGCGGTTCTCGGACTTCGTCGTGCGCGAGGTCGCGCGCGACGGCCGTGTCGTACGCCTCACGGACGTCAAGCATTTCACCGACAAGGCTGCGGCCAAGAAGGAGCTCAAGATCAGTGAGATCGTCAAGAAGCGCGTGCTCGCGTTCTTGGAGGACCCGGCGCAGCCGGCGGTCGCCGCGGACGCGGCCGAAGGCGACTTCCCGGTCAACAACCGCGTGCGCGGTATGGTGGGCAAGCTCGCGGGGCGCCTGCTGGGGCTGTTTAACCAGAATAAACGCGCCGCGGCGGCTGCCACGGACCGCGTGAGCATCGAGGAGCTCAAGGTGGTCGTGGCCGACGTGTGCGACGCTGCCACGGGCGAGGCGCTCGCCGCGTTCCTTAGCCAGATCGTTGACGAGCGCGTCAGCCGGCAGGCCGCCGCGGGCAACGCCGCTGCCGCTGGCAGCGACAGCGGTGCCCGCGAGCCACCGTCGTTCTTCTTCCCGGTGATCGCGGACAAGGAGCAGCGCATGCTCATCCACAAGAGCCTGCGCGAGCTGGGCGCGAACCTCGTGGTCTCGGACACGGTCCAGAACGACCGCAACGAGTCGGTCATCCGCGTGCGCCCGATGCTCGTGGACGGGCGCAAGCGCAAGGACATGGACCAGCGCGGCCTCCGCGCGCAGTGGCCCGCGGACCGGCCCGACTACCTGCAGTTTGTACTCTACAAGAAGAACATGGAGACGCTGGCGGTCGTGTCGCAGCTGGCGCGCGCCATGGGCGTGAACCAGTCGGCGTTCACGTACGCCGGCACCAAGGACAAGCGCGGTATCACCTCACAGCTCATCACGGTGTACCGCGGGAGCGACGAGAAGCTCACGTCGCTCAACCGCGCGCGCAAGCAGCTCCAGGACTTCAACTTCATCGTGGGCAACGCCACCTACGTGCGCGACCGCCTCAACCTGGGCGACCTCAACGGCAACCGTTTCTCGCTGGCGATCCGCAGCTTGCCCGACGATTCGCAGATTTCAGACGCCGACATCGAGCGCGCCGTGGAGAGCTGGGCGCAGCGCGGCTTCATCAACTATTTTGGCCTCCAACGCTTCGGCACGCGGTCTGTCGCGACACACGAGATGGGCCGTGCGATCCTGCGCCGTGACTACAAAGCGGCGATTGACTTGGTGCTGAGCCCACAGGAGGGCGATGCCAGCAAGATCACCGAGGCGCGCCAGCACTTCCAGGAGACGCAGGATATCGACACCGCGATCCGCTCCTTCCCGCCCTACTTCATCGCCGAGCACGCGATCTTGCAAGGATTCCGAACGCACGGCCTGACGGCTTACGCGCAGGCTTTCGCATGTATTCCTCGCCACCTTCGCATGGTACGTGGCTTGACGGCCATCATTGCTGTGACAAGAGTTGTTTAATGATCTAATCTGTGCGTGTGTTGCTTGTAGATGTACACGCACTCGTACCAGAGCTACGTGTGGAACACCATCGCAAGTGAACGCCTCGCTCGCTTTGCGACCGACAAGCCTGTACTCGGAGACCTTGTGCTGCTCGAGGAAGTGGAGGAGGTCGTCGAGGCCGATGACGACGCGGAGGTGGCCGCAAACGACGACGACATCGAAGACACTCCGTTGCCTAAGAAGCGGAAGTTAGCGAGTCGAGCCCGTGCGGATGTTGCCGTGATCACCGAGGATAACATCGACAAGTACACCATTTTCGATGTCGTGCTTCCGCTCCCAGGCTACGACATCAAGCTGCCCGAGAACGCGCTGAAAGAGCGCTTTGAGGAGATCTGCCAGGCGGACGGTGTTGATTTCTTCAGCCTAAGCCGCGCGACCAACTCGGAGTACCACCTCCCGGGCTCGTACCGCCACTTGCTGCGCAAGCCGATCGACGTGGTTCACGAGATCAAGCGCTACGACGATCCGACCGTTGACCTCCTTGAAACGGATGTCGACGCCCTGCTCAACAAGGCCCCGCAGCCTTCGATTCCTGGCGCGAAGCACCGTGCGCTGTGTCTGGAGTTTCAGCTCGGTATGTGGTTTGCTATTCGTTTGGGGTTTGCTCAGGCAGCGCTCAGAAAGCAATGATGTCTAACACCGTTGTGTCGTTTGAAGGTCCCTCCTCGTACGCCACGATGGCTGTACGTGAGCTGATGAAGCAAAGCAGCAACCTGAACGTGCAGCTGCAGCTGAAGGAGCAGCAGAAACCGTAGATCACGAAACGAGTATCAATGACAATACCTAGATTCTTGCCCCGCAAATCTAGCCTCTGGTACAAATACGAGCTAAAACAAACCACAGCTAGCGATTTGAGGACGCGATGGCATGGCGGACGGTCCGTGAGATACTGGACGAGAGCAGCAGCTCCGCGGCGACAAAGACCGCGACGGTCGTGTACAGGAACGTCAGCCAGTCGGGCTCCTACAGACATACCAACAGTGAGTCTCGTTGAGACTCTGCCCACCCAAAGCCGCGCTATCCAAAGACAGCACTCACGATGACGCAGACCTTGGTCTCCGGGTCGAGCCTCTGGAAGTAGTAACTCGTGCAGCTTGGGTCTACGTAGAGAGTGAGCGAACACTTGCAAGGTCAGTGCGACGACCCACTGATAGGCCCCGAGCTCAATGGAGGACCGCACCGAGACATGCGTTGAGCCGCGGGCTGAACTCTTGCTGCCCGATGCACGCGGGGGCTGCCTGGCACACGGGTACGGATGCCGCCACCGCTTTGTTTCGTACACGGTCCGGATGCGGCAGAGCCACCTGCTTGGCGTCACCGTCCACGACCATCTCGCCGAGCGCGCCGAGCGCCATGGTACCCAACACAATTGGAGTCTGCTGCATGTTGTACACGGGTAGGATCATGGTGCCGTGGAGTCGGTACCGCTGGGCTGTCGACTCGGTGTCGATAGGCGCGAATACGCTCGCGCCGTTGTGGACGATGGAGGACGACCGCTGGATGCACACGGCCTTGGTGGCGTTCGAGGTGTTGAGCACGAGCGCATTGAGGTCGAGCACGTGCGCTGGCCCGCCATGCGTGAGCTGGAAAAACAGCGGCGGCAGCAGCTCGTCGGCCGCGATCTCCGAGACCTTGCGGTCTTCGTTGTACGTGAGACCCGTCCACCCGGCGAGCTAGGTACCCCGACAGGCCACCGTGAGACTAGCGTTCCCGTCCACGAGACGCAAGACGCGCACGTACCGAGTGGAAGAACTGCTGCGGCAGCACGAGACACGGCGCGTGGAAGTCGACGGACGCGTCCCAGCTGCTTGTAAAGTCGCCAAACATGTCCACGTCGTGGAGCACGAAGCCGTCGCTCGCGGGCGGCGCCGCTGAGCGCGCGTCCGGCGGCTGCGAGCACTGGAAGCGCGCGTGGTGGACTAGTAGGCCAGGACAGGAGAGTTGTGAGCACCGCAAATTACGCCCTCACCTGCTATAAGACCGTAGAGCACTCACTGGGAAACGAGATGCCTTGGTTGTTGAGGCGCGCGAGGTCGTCCGCCTGGTCCACGGACGCGCTGGGCTCGCTCCAGTCCCACTCGTTCTGCTCGCGCTCGTCCTGGCCCGCGACAAAGTCGGACGCGCGCAGCGTCGCCGCGGCCATTGCGGCCGCACGGCCGTCCCCCGCGAGTGGTTCGTCGTTCTCCTCCTCGTCGTCCTCATCCCCGGCGTCCACCGAGTCCTTGCGGCCTTGCGGCCGCGTCGCGTTCGTCATGGACAAGTGGTACTGGAGAGACGGCGCCAGCAGCGCCCAGGACGCCGAGTCGGTGATCCGGAACGCGAAGCCGAGGCCGATGAACCCGTCCGCGTCCGCGTGGCTAGGTATTGCAACAAGGAACCGAGTGAGAGCATGGATCAGTGGCGGAGGGGTTCTCTTAGAGACGCACTGGAGAAAATAGGCGAGCGCCGTGGGGCTGAGCGACTGCTGCGCGAGGAAGAACACGCCGACGGGCACGCGCTGCGGGTCGCGCACGCCCAGCGCCGGCACCGCGAGGTCCACGGCCGCCGGTAGCTGCGTGAGCCCGCTCAGCTGGTACCGCAGCAGCTTGCGCGCGTAGTCTGGAGTGGAGGCGTGAGAGAGATGGAGATAGCGAGATAGCGACGGGAGGATGACGCTACCATAATCAATCTTGCTGTAGGACGGCGAGAGCGTCACGGAGCGGTCTTCGCACAGTGAGATGCCGTCCATGTCTGCGCCAGGCACACACGCAGACGACGGTGAGCGCGTGTGAGAGACGGCAGGCCATGGCAAACGCACCGGCTGTGATCAGGAGGTTCACTCGCTTGCCGTCCACGACGACGGGGAGCACGGGGTTGCTCTGCGCGCTCTTGAGCGCCGAGAAGACGCTGTTGCCCGCCGCGCGGCCTAGCGCCAGCGCCAGCAGAGCAACCGCACAGAGCGCGATCGACGCGCCGCTGCGGCGGCGAGCGGCGGCCCGCATCTTGAAGCTGTCGGAAGAGAGATCTGTCAGCGGAAAAAGCGCCTGCGCACTTAGTGGTGGAGTGGGGACAAAGTTCGCATTGAACGGACCACGAAGCGGTGCCGTTGCGTCTCGCCGACCCGACAACGACGCTCTAAGATCGTCCGGAGTTGGGGAGAAGACGGCAAACGACACGGAGCGAGAGAGAGGCGGCCATGTCCAAGGAGACGGACAGCGACGATGAGCCGCAGCAGCTCCAGTACAAGGTGCGTTGTCGTGGCTCGTCCAGTTTGAATGGCGAATGTGTGGGCTGAAAGAGCGGGCCCGTGAGGCAGGTGATCATCCTGGGCGACGGTGCCGTCGGCAAGACGTCGATCGCGATGCGCCACACCGAGGACAACTTCTCCAACATGTACAAGCAGACCATCGGGCTCGACTTCTTTCTGAAGCGGCTCGTGCTGCCCGGTGCGTTTGGAGCGCGATAGACGAAGCGAAGCTCTCTCTCTGACTTGGTGCGTTCCCATCCAGGCGACGCGCAGGTGACGCTCCAGATCTGGGACATTGGCGGCCAGAGTATCGGGGGCAAGATGCTCAAGAACTACATCTTCGGCGCGCAGGTAGGATGCAGGACATCGTGGCCGGTTGGCGGAGACCGAGCTTTTGACCTCTCTTGGGTTGCGCGCAGGCCGTGCTGCTCGTGTACGACATCACCAACTACGAGAGCTTCCAGAACCTGGAGGACTGGTACCGGCTCGTGCGGCGCACGTTCGACGACGACAAGATGCCGTACGTCGGGCTCGTCGGCAACAAGAGTACGTGTTGAAGCTCTATCTCTTCTTGCCCTTTGTCCTCGTGTCCATAGCTCAATGGAATCTGCTGCAGCCGACCTGAACCACCTGCGCGCCGTCAAGGCCACCAAGCACAAGCAGTTCGCCGAGGAGAACGACCTCAAGAGCTTCTTCGTGTCGGCCAAGACGGGCGACCAGGTGAACGTGACGTTCCGCCAGGTGGCGTCCGATCTTGCGGGCATCACGGTGAGCAAGGCCGACCTGGACGTCGACGCGCCGGTGCTCAAGGCGCAGATCGTGAACCACCAGCAGAACGACCCGGACGTCAAGAGCCCGGACATCCGCGGCAAGAACAGCAACTGCAGTCTACAATAAACCCCCCAACACCACATAACAGGAAACACGGGAAGGAGCGCATCCACACGGCGGAGATGACCGGTCAAAGCGTTACATTCCATTGACAATGCGCCGCGCTGGCAGGCAGGATAGGTATGGTACGACTAGCAGCCCCAAAAGGGGACTGCGAGGACGCGACTCGAAGACGCGCGCTTAGTAGTCGCTGCCGCCGCCGCCGAACATGTCACCGGCACCGCCGATGTCGGCCTCTTCCTCTTCCTCCTCAGCGGCCTCCTCGACGGCGGCCGCGGCGCCGCCGGCAGCGGCAGCCGCGCCAGCGGCCGGGGCAGCAGCACCGCCGAACTTGGCGAGCTTCTTGGAGCCAGCGGCGATGATCTCGTTGACGTCCTTGCCCTCGAGCTCCGAGATGACCTTGCTCAGGCGGCCAGAGTCGACCTCAACGCCCACCGAGGCGAGGATGGCCGACACGTCGGCGGCCGACGGCGAGGCGTTGCCGCCGAGCACAGCGAGGAGGTAGGCACCAATGTAACGCATCTACAGATCCACACGACGGGTGAGCCATTCCATGTCGGGCGCAAGCGGGGAGACCCGCGCGACGGAGCCACTTTGGGACGGCACGGCACCTGCCATGGCACGCGCCATGGCACTCGGAACGGAGACCGTGGCACGGCGCGACAGGGCGCACCGCCCCCATTGTAGCCATCGCACGCGGAGAGCAGGGCGGAGAGGAGCGGAGGGACCTACCTTGAATCAGTTTAAGGCTTCTTTGGACTTGCCGGATACAAGATGACCGGCGGCTTGGTGTTGCCCGTCGCCGAGAACCATCGCGGTCCCCATGCCCCCAGCAGAACCAACCAACCGCTGCGCTCTCTCTACAAGAGCAGATGGGTTCGATACAAGAACATTTTGCGAGTTTCCACAAATCAACGATCAGACCGATCAGAAGGTAACGCGAAGGTCGCACGAAGCCATGGTACCCTCCCCGCCAGTGGTTCGGTCTCGTTTGGACCTCTTGGGCCTCGGGCAGGCGGCTCTTTGACTGGGACCGACAGGCGGGTATTTGCTCATTTGCTGCCGACGTCTCCGCTCGCATCCCGTAGTAAACGCTCCCATCCACAATGGCTCCCGTTGTAAGTCACCAGTCGCGCTGAAAGCCGTCTCCTTCGGGTGCTTCCTCTTCCGTCGTCTCCTACGGCGTTGTAACTGGGGCGTGGAAGTCTGCGATTCGGCGGGGGATGGAGATCCGTCCGACACACAGGACGGTTGCTAAGCTGCAGAGTTTCCCCCTTCTCTGCTCGGGCACAACACACACAGAGTTCCCTTCTCTGTTCGGCGCGCTTCTCGCTCGATTCGAGTGGCGGCGCGCTGATCAATAGGGTCGACTCGTTCCGTGGAGAAAGAAGAACAAAGGCGAACCGTGCTATGCGCAGAGCCATCTTCTCTGTTGTCATGCCTTGAGCGGCGGAAGGGCGGGTGAACGCAGTGGTCTCATCCTCTGCTATACCGTGACTTCCCCCCTCACTACACGCGTCGGAGACGTGAGGAGCTCCTGGTGGAGACGGAGATACTCCTTTTCCATCAGGTGTACTCACTCTTTCGCTTTGCCCTTTCTTTTCCTACAGCAGCAGACCAAGGGCAAGAAGGTTGCCAAGAAGTCGGTGCTCAAGTTCACCATTGACTGCACCATCCCGGTCGATGACAACGTCCTTGACCCTGCCTCGTTCGAGAAGTTCCTCCACGACCGCATCAAGGTCAACGGCAAGACCGGTGTCCTCGGCGACGCCGTGAAGATCTCGCGTGACAAGACCAAGCTCTACGTCGCCGCCACGGCCCCGTTCTCGAAGCGTTACCTCAAGTACCTCACCAAGAAGTACCTGAAGAAGCAGCAGCTCCGTGACTACCTCCATGTCATTGCCTCGGACAAGCAGACCTACGAACTTCGTTACTTCAACATCCACGATGCCGGTAACGATGCCGACGACGATGAGGAATAAGCAGTGCACTCCAGCTCCCTGTAGTAGGATTGTCTAGAGATGCCTTGTAAGTTCTGAATCAACAGAGCCGGTCACATGGTGGCAGCAAAACCAACACCTTGTTACACCTAATTTATACCCTTTTGAACAGACTGCTTGGCTTCGTCTTGATAGGACGTCGACATTGAAACCAGTGAGGCTGCACCGTTTTTTGCTATCACTGACTGTTGCTTCGCATTCGTGTCTACCGCGTGCCGTAGTGGCTGCTACGAGGGTTGCGCCTCGGGTCGGAGGTGAGCTGAGCATAGACACTTGACGTGAGATGTGGGATGAAACAAGCTAGAATATGAGCAGGTACGAACGCACCATAGCAGCGTTGAGGGCGTCGACCCACTTCTTCGACCCGTTGATGATGTCGTTCAAGTGGTACACGCGGTTGGGCTGTGCACGAGGATATACGTCCAACATTAGGAGTGAGGCAAACTCGTCAACACCGAAAACGAAGGGTCACTGGCTGTAAGCTACGTACGGTGACAACATCAAACGCCGTGCCGCTCTTCGTTTGAACGTAGAGGCTGCTGGACCACGGGATCTCGCCTTTCTGCTTCATGCGGATGGGATCGATGTAAATCAAACGGGGCTTGGACGTCAAAATGAGCTGCCGCTTCTTCGAGAAGAGACCCTTGCGCTTGCTGATGAGCCCAGCAAGCTTGATGTGCTCGTCATCCAGCAAGAATCGACTCCACAGTGAGCTCGTCCGCGTTGGCGGCGGCGGCGGCGGCACTGCGGCCTTCTGACGGGCGACTTCAACAACGTTCGCGGTTGTGACTGGGGCCGGAAGCGCTGGTTCGAATGCCAGTCCCGATGACACCTGCAGCTCGGTCGCCACGCCCGCGAACAGCCAATCTTCGGTGGCTCCGTCCTATGTGGAATTGAAACCAAAGAGCCGTCATGAGTTTTCCCCATTGAGTGACTGCGCTTGTCACGAGAAGCAACCTACATTGTCTGTGGGAGGCAGTCTGGACACGTCCGGAATATAAGGAGCCGGCGAGTCCCCGAGTCGCTCCCAGTCGATGCCTTCAAAGAACGGATGGGCTTTCAACGCCTGGTAGCCGTTGCCTTCCTCGTCAGAGCCAGCGCCGAGACGCTCGGCAGGATTCTGCAGCAAGATCTTGTCGATGAGATCGCGCGCAACAGCCGGGACACTGTCCGGGTATGAAAAATCCTCGGGCGGGTGGTTGAGAATCTGCTGGAAGGTCAAGTACTCGTTTTCCGCGCGGAACATCGGCCGCCCCACGAGCATCTGGAATACCATGCACGCAAGCGCCCACAGGTCGCATCCTCGAGACGCATCCAGGTCGCGGAGTACCTCCGGGGACACGAACTCAGCGGTGCCACAGAACGTGTTGGAGCGATGCTCTTCCGTCTCGTCCTTGGCCGTGCCAAAGTCCGTCACTTTAATATGGCCAGTGTCGCTCAGTAAGATGTTCTCGGGCTTCAAGTCTCGATGGATCACACCCTGAGAAAACGAGGGAGAAGATCGTCTAAGGCTCAAGTGTTCAGGATCGCCAGTATTGAGGGAGCTATACGTACGTTCTCGTGGAGATACTGCAGCGCAACCACGACCTCAGCGATGTAAAATTTGGTGAGATCCAGTGAACAGGCGCGGTCCTTGAAACCCATCGCGACTTGCCGCTTGTGGTTTTTCCTACATGGCTCATCATCCGGTCAGTACACGATGGCAATCGTCAAAACCATACTGCACACAGAGCGTACGTTATAACATCCAGCAGTTCGCCTCCGCGACAGAGCTCCATGACCATGTACAGGTAGTTGTGATCCTGGAACGTGAAGAAGAGCTTGACGACGCGGTCGTGGGAGACCTTGGAGAACACCTTGCGCTCCATCATGACGAACTTGACCTTCTTCTCCTTCTTAATGAACCGCTTCTCCATGATCTTGACGGCGTACTCGGCGCCCGTGTCCTTCATGCGTGCGTGAACCACGCGCGCGTAGGCGCCCTCGCCGAGCGTCGTGCCGAACATAAAGTCGGCCGGTGACGGCTTCTTGCTACTGCCACGCGAGGACCCCGTGCCATCTATTCATTCCCCAAACCGTGCACACGAACGCATTTTTGCCGTCAGAAAAGAAAGACGACAGCGATGGAACCAAGCGCGCACCTGTGCTGCCCTCGTGGGTACTCATGGCGGTGGCCGACGGTGGTCGTGGCTCTCTCTAAATCGACCGATCTCAGGCAGCGTCTTCAGAATTCGATCGCACGACGCGCGGCCACGTCACCCGGCGGAAGACGGTCGGCGATCGCGGGGCGGGCGGGCTTCTTCGAGCAGACGATCGACACGCGCGAGTGACGCAACGCCCGGCTCGGAAGAAGGAAAAGGCGGTCAGTCGGATCGCTCACGCGACGGACGCGCGCTCTGTCTCGTCCAAACAACACTCGTCCGCCGGGGCCCGGATGACAGCTCTCGCACAGCGAGAGTTGAAGGGGGGAGCTTCTCGGCGGATACCGAGAAGAGAGCGAGAGAAGAGAGAGCGGAGAATGCGCTCCGCCGAGCCTTTTGCCCTTTGCGATGCCCAGGGCTTCCTTCCATCCCGCGTCGTCACGCGTCCTGCTCTGATTCCTGAGAAGGTCACAATAGCGTGGTCCACACTAAAAAACACTTTTAGTTGAAGTGGCGAGCTGACCAGCAATGAATCTGGGTCTCAAGTGGATCGACGAGCTGAGTGGAGGCGCTTGCATTCGCGCCACGCTATGTGTACAGAGATCACGCTCGGCTACTTTTCTTGTCCCTACTACTACTTGATTGCTGCTGCGCCCGCGGAAGAGTTCTCGTCCGGAGGGGGGAAAGCTTGGCTGGTGGGCCACCCACGATCTGGCCCCTCACCGCGTCTGATAGCGGTGGCCGTACGAGGGCGTGCGACGCGGCATAGCGTCGAGCTGTGCCAAACAACAACGTCCCGAAGAGTCAGCTCGAAGATGTCAAGAGAGGGTCAATCATGCGCTTATAACGTACGAGGGCAGCGTTGATCGCGTCGATCCACTTTCTGGATCCGTTGACGCTGTCCGTGAGGTGGTATGCTCGGTTGGGCTACAATCGAACGCGCGTCAGTACAGACTATTTCGATTTGACCCACTCGCTGGGGATGCACCACTCACCGTGATGACATCAAACGAAGTAGCACTCTTGGACTGAACGTGGAGCGTTGTGGACCACGGGATTTCTCCCTTCTGACGCATGCGGATCGGATCAATGTAGATAAGACGCGGCTTGGAAGTGAGAATCAGCTGTAGGCCACAAACGAAAACTGTGAGCATCCACTGCACTCTGTCCAGCAGAGCGATAGTTAAGGAATACATACGTGTCTCTTCTTCGAGAACAAACCCTTGCGCTTGCTGATGAGGCCGCCCATCTTGATCAGCTCGTCATCGAGTAGGAAGCGGTTCCACATCGAGTTGGCGCGCACCATGACCGGTGGCGGCGGTGCAGCAGCGCGCTGGCGCGCAACTTCGAGCACTGTCACCGGAGATTGCGTTTGCTCCCTATACAAACAGAATCGCGAGATGAGTCAGAGAAGGATGTGCAGACGGAGGAAGGTTGGAAGTGACGTACTCGGATTGGGGCTCAAACCCGAGACCCGATGTGAGTTGCAGCTCGGTTGCGACACCAGCAAACAGCCAGTCCTCTGTCGCACCATCATTCGTGGTGGGCGGCAGCTTCTTCACAGGTGGATGGTAGGGTGCCTGGGTCTGACCGATCGAGTCCCAATCGATACCCTCGAAAAACGGGTGCGCCTTCAACGCCTCGTATCCGTTGCCATCTTCATTCGACCCGGCGCCGAGACGTTGGCCAGGTTCTTGCAGCAAGATCTTGTCGATGAGATCACGGGCGACATCGGGTACGCTCTCCGGGTACTCGAAGTCCTCAGCCGGATGATTGAGAATCTGCTGGAATGTCAGGTACTCGTTCTCGGCACGGAAGATGGGGCGCCCGGTCAGCATTTGATACACCATACAGGCAAGTGCCCACAAATCGCAGCCACGGGATGCCTCTTCGTCGCGCAGCACTTCGGGTGATACAAACTCGGCCGTACCGCAGAACGTGTTCGTGCGGTGTTCCTCGGTCTCGTCTTTCGCGGTGCCGAAATCGGTCAGTTTGATGTGGCCGGTCTCACTGAGTAGAATATTCTCGGGCTTGAGGTCACGATGGATCACGCTCTGAACATCACATCGTCAGGGTCACGCGTGTGCACGTTTCGCATTCCACACTTAAGCAAACGAGAGGCGCGACTTACATTCTCGTGAAGGTATTCGAGCGCGACCACGACCTCCGCAATGTAAAACTTGGTCAGTTCCAAAGGGCACGCGCGATTCGTGAAGCCGCGCGCCGTCATGTCCTTGTGGTGCTTGCTGTTATCACAAATCCGCAAGCGTGAGTACGCAGAACTGGCAGTCCATCACCAAATGCTCGAATGCAGCAGTGTACGTACGTGATGACCTCCAGAAGTTCACCGCCGCGGCAGAGCTCCATGACCATGTACAGGTAGTTGTCGTCCTATCCAGCCAAAAGACCCTTTGCGTCAGCGACAAACCCGAGCCAATCGACGCAGAATCCATGCGCTGTTAGCACTCACATGGAAGGTGTAGTACAGCTTCACGATGCGGTCGCTCGAGACCTTGGTGAACACCTTGCGCTCCATCATGACGAATTTGACCTTCTTCTCCTTCATGATGAACCGCTTCTCCATGATCTTGACGGCGTACTCTGCGCCCGTGTCCTTCATGCGCGCGTGGACCACGCGCGCGTAGGCGCCCTCGCCGAGCGTCGTGCCGAACATAAAGTCGGCGGGCGACGGCTTCTTCGGGCCCTTCATCGGCACATGCTGCCCGTCGTTCATCGAGCCTGCTCATCGTCATCACACGCACATACCACATCAACACACGCGTCAGCACCACCGCTGGAAAGCACCGCTCACGGGCAGCTACAGACCGGAATGCGGGCGCGCATGGGCGCTCGAGCCGCGACGCACGCTCGCCATTGCTCTATTACTGCGCCGAGGGAGCAGGCAACCACGCCACCCAACTTGGCGGCGCTCGTCTGCGGGCTGCACGGGTCCGTTCGAGACGCGGGTCACACGAGGCGACGCGCGGCGTCTGGTCTTGCGCGCTCGCTGGTTTGCACTCACGCAGCGCGAGGGACGCGGAGAGGAAGCGCCGTCCGGGAGGCGCCGTCGCAACACTGGACTGTCTTGCCGGTGTCCCGCGTGTTTGCTTTACACTGGGGCAGGTGGGAGCTCACCCCTCGCATCAGAAGCCAGGCGGGAACAGGGGTTCAATTCGGGACACCTAGTCCCTCGTTGGACCCAAGTTCACCCCTCCACGAGCAGCTGCTGGTGGCTTCCCTTTCTCTTCCACGCTCCCCCGCAACGAATCTCTTCCCTCCCGCGGTGTGTTTTGTTCCGCTGCTGAAAACGCTTTTTGTTCCGGCCTGGAACAAAAAGCTCCCAACGATTCCCCGTTGGGATTTTCAGTGAAGAGTCCTCTCGCCCATCCCCCGCATCTCAATCGAGCAAATCCCACTGGACCTACATACCCTCCATATCGTATGGAGCTATCTTGAATAGAAGCCCTCTTTCGATCTTCTTGATCACACAAGAACTCTTTGAAACGATATTACACATTCGAATGAGTCTGGACATCCCATGAAGGTGGGAATCTACCATGGGGAGCAGCGTGGCTACATCGCTCGCAACTCCGCCGCACGGGCGCGGAAGGCGTGCGCAGCCCCCGGTTGGTCGAGACTCTCGAGCATGCGCGCGCCGGCTTCAAGCGATTTGGCGTGCTTGCAATCGCGCAGGCAGCGCTCGAGCAGCGACGTCGCCGCGTCCAGCTGCCCGCGCGCTATGAACGTGCTCGCGGCGTTGAAGTAAAGCGACGGTTCCGTCGGGTAGAGGTCGATACCCGCGAGAAACTCGGCCTGTGCCTCGTCTTCCTGGCCGAGGTGGCGCCGCACGACGGCCATTTGGTTGTGGAGGGAGCCTCGATCCAGCACCATTTCGCTATCGATCCCCAGACGAATAGCACGGTCGTTCGCGCGCTGAGCAGCTTCCAGATACCTGCACACCAGAAATGCGTCAGCTTCTCCAAGGGAACGGCTACAAGACTAATGAGCACAAGGCGTACTTGAGCGACTCCGGGAGGTCTTGCAGGTCTTCGGAAATGATCCCTCGTTGGTAGAAATGCAGTGGCGTGCGGCTGCGGCGACTGATAGCCAAGTCCAGGAACGCCACTGCGAGCTTCACAGACGGGCTTTGTATCACCTGCTCTGTCGGGACAGTCTTGTTATTTTGCTCCTTCCAGTAGTTGTACATATGCGTGCCAGCGTAGCCCGCTCCCTATAAAGGACATCGAGAACGACTCACGTCAGAGACCCTCCGCCCAACGCCCACCGCTGCAAAGAATCACGCACCGACACCTCAACAGGCGAAAAAGCGACAGCCTTGACCATGTGTCGAATGGCAAGAAGAGTGTGTGGCGTGTATGAATAGCCCAGTCCGAGGTTGGCGTGGCCTTCCACGTGCGGAGGGAATAATGCGACCGACACACGCGCCAGCTCTATGGCCCGTTTAGGGTCAACCGAGAGATATACCTTGGCAGCATTGCTGAGCACTTTGACATTCTCGGGAACAACGTCAACCGCCGCCGTGAAAAGAGCTTCTTCGCTCCTCCAATCCGCGTTGCGTGCCATGCTTTGGCACATCGCTGCGACGTGGACGATACCGACAAGTACGACCGCAAAACGCCGTGCAGTTGCCCACCGGAGGAGCGACGGAATTGGCGATAGCACGACCTGCTGCGTGGTCTGCCGAGAGCGTTTTTCAAGCCGATCTAATACACCGACAAAGCAATCACCGAAGTACCCGACGATCAAGCAGAAACCGACACTTGGGAAGTAGAGTAGACGCTCAGCGACGACGGTGCCTACGGGGAAGAAGATGTTCGAAGCGGGCACGAATGGGATGATTCCGAATGCGATGCACATCAACAGTGGTGATTGCTTGATATCGCGAACCCCTTGGACAACGCCTGCGACTACAGTGGTGTAAGCCAGTGCTGTGAGCACGTTGCGAGGGTCGGTGACGGCGGTGATTACAGGAATCGTGTTGAACCCGTAGTCGTACGAGAACCAACTCGGCCATACAAGCTTCCACAGGTACCATGCGTGGACGTGCGCGTAGGACATCATCCGAACGAGCCGGCTGTCTTCGACGTTGATCGAGTTGGCGAGGATGTTGAAGATCGCTTTCGTCTGTTCACCGTTTACATACAACCGAGCAAGAAGAAGGCATGCTGCGCTTGCGATGACACTCACGATGCGATAAGCACATGCTCTGGGTACATGCGTGATGCTTGGACCGGAGGCAAGAGCCTTCGAGAGCTCATGAGCGACGTAAATTCCGAAGACTGTGATGCCCAACTCCTTACAAAGGCAGGCTACGGGGACAGCAACGAACACAATTGAGTCCCTCATCCACCAGTCTGATCGGATGTAATTGGCAACGACTTACCACACGCTCCCAGGGCGACAGCACCGAGGACGTGATGCCACTGGCCACTCGTTCCAGCGCTGGCATACGCAAGGAATCCGCCGAGCGAGAATGCGACGCACAGTAAGTCGGCGCGGCCAACGATACTCGCGACTGAGTCGCAGTGGATCGGATGGACGCCAAAAAGCAATCCGGCGAGCAGCGCGCCCCACTCGCTCTTTGTTGCCTTGCCGGAGAGCACAACACGCGCGGTGCACCACACCAATACCGAACACAGCGCGTGGATCAGCACGTTGGTCCAGTGGAAGCCACGTGGGTCGAGCCCATACAAGGATCGATCCCAGCGGAACGTGAGCACCGTGAGCGGGCGATAACTCTTGTGGCTCGTCGTCGTGTCGATCGCGAAGCCCCAGAAGTCGTGCTGGAAGAGCTCCCACCAGTGCGACTCGCTCGCATCCACGTCCCGGTTGCTGATGACGGCCGCGCGGTCGTCCCACACGAACCCATTGTTGCGCGAGCTCCACGCGGTCGCGAGCGCGGCGAAGAAGACGGCGCTGCCGTGGAGAGCCGGCGCGCGGACATCGCAAGCCCGCATTGCCATAGCCAGCTGCGTCAGCGCCAAGGTGGAGGCGCGAGCGATCCCGTCGCCGACCGCCATCGACGAGGTTTCTTCCATTTTTCCCGCTTTGATTGGGAGGCGCTTCAACCTGCGACAATGCGGAGAAAGATTGCAAAAACCCAAATGTACTGATTTGATGATGTACTAGTTTAGAAGCCGGTCCGATCTCCAGTGTACCTACCGGCAGCTGGGGAAAAACCGTGTTTTAGGGCAGCGGGAGTCTTTTCAGCCAATCGCTATGCGTTCTGGTTGTTTATGGCCAATCGCCTGTGGGTGAAGAGTTCCACACATCACCACCTGCGCAAGAGAGTGTCGGGGTTTGTTGATCACATGGCGACGCTCCCTCACTCTCTCTCTCCCCTCTCATCTCAGGCTGGCTTGACGCGTGCGACGACGGCGATCATCACGCGCGCGTGAGTACATACTACCGTAGCTGACCCCCGCCACGTGCGCTCGAACGCAGGAGGGAGCGCGACACACCCGCCGCCCGGCCGATTCTGTCTGCCTCCTCCCACTTGTACCGGGAGCTGGGCGGGCGCCAACCCCCTCTTCTCGACCGACATTGGACCGCGCCGCGCTACCATGGGGGAGGTCATTCGCGTGCTACTTCTGAGCCCGCTCAGCGACACGACCGCGCTCGTGTGCCTGCAGCGCCCGCTCGTGTGGAACAGCGTGCTGAGCGACTTTTACCAGGTGATCACCAACACGGACGACGAGCCGAGCAACGAGGTGCTCGAGAGCTGCAAGATCCTGCTCCACCCGAACAAGTCGAAGAATGAGAAGGGTGCGGTGGTACGTGCTTTGTATTTGTGAAGCGTTGTGGGGGGAGCGACTCTCGCAGCGATAAAGAGCTGATGGGTGTGTCGTGTGTGTTGAACCGATAGATCCGCAAGAGTGTGCTCGACCGATCGATCCGTGATGGCGATCTGCTGTCGCTCGAAGGCTTCATCATGAACGCGCCAGAGACGACTGCGCCTCCACCAGAACTGCTGGATCTTGTGGGGACCCTTGATTTTGAGGTCCCCGGAGACTTTGAGCCGTCGCCGTCGTTTGACACGTCGGACATCAAGTTCGCTTCCGACCCAGTGAAGGCGTCGACCATGGCACCGTCCGGGCCATCGATGGCACCTTCAGGTAACATGTCGAGCAATTCAAAGAAGAAGCGCCAGCGAAGCCTGTCGTCCAAGTTCTGGCTCGTGAACAAGCTCGCGCAGAGCGGCAAGATCACGTACGTTCGATTACCATGCTTCGTTGCTGATGGCTTGTAGTGTCGATGCCTGACTTATCGTTCGGTATCTGTTGCACAGGAAGGAGCAAAAGGATGCATTGAAGATGCTGCTTCTCGCGTCCGATGACTCGACGCTTCACCAAGCATTCGAGCAGTACGAGGAGACCGGTGACCTCGACACTCTATTGAGCGCGCAGAAGAGTAAATCGCGTTCGTTTCCTGGTTTGCCGCCACTTTCGACCGACAACTTTGACTTCAACATCACTGAGAGTATCGAGAACGACCTGGACTTGCTCTCGATGACCAAGTTCACGAACAACGCAGCGCAGAGCACGTCGGACTCGATGCCCACTTCATTCGCTGGCGGAGCAGGCACGGATCCGCTGCCTTTTTCGAACAGGGACAACACAATCGACCTCACATCATTTGATAACGATGGTTCGCTCGGTGAGCTGATCGAGGGATCGCTGGACGACTTGCCGATGCCGATCATGATGAACGAAGCGCCAGGGATACCGTCGGCACTGCCGGGCGATCTCCACGGGATGGAGGAGTGGCTCAAAGACTAGACACTGAATATGTATCGCTAAATCTGTTTCGATGAGCTTAAGCGCCATGCGGAGACGATTTCCACGGCCGCGGTACAGCACACGAGTTATACAAAGGGTAGGTAAATCAATGAAAGGATTTCTATGTTAACAAGCGCGACACTCTCTAAAGGGGCTACGCTCCGAGCCGCTCTACCAGCCTGGCGTCTCCTTCGGCTCCCAGACATCTGTCGTGTGCGGAGGCGTGGTCGGGTCCAGCGGCGTCGACTTGAGGAATTCCTGTTAGTCGAGCAGAACGTTGTGTGAGCGACTAAAATGAGGTGTACAGCACAATTGCTACCCAAACGGTCGCGGGCTCACCAGTCGCTTCTCCTCGTCCATGAGACTCGCACGCAGGCACTGCATCATGCTCTTCCACGTAGCGCTGCACTCGTCCGCACGGCCGTATCGATAGTAGTGGAGCATCTGGTTGCCGGGCGCTGGATCACATCAAACCGGACAAGAGCAGAGCGGACAAGAGCACATCAGGAACAGTTTGGTCTCCATAAACCTGCCGTCCTAAGGAGCAGTCCCGGACACCACGTACTGACGCAAAGGAACGCGCGGTCGAGGAACCAGCGGCACGAGAAGTCCTTCTTCTCGCCCTCGGCGGTCTCCTTCTCCAGCGACTCCTGCAGGTAGCGCTTCGCGCGCTCGATGTTCGGGTTCGGGTCGGCCATCTCGACAAATTTATGCGTGTGGTGCTCCACTGCCACAGATGAGGTCACTTTGTGACATTCCCGCATATGAATGACATCAAGTACTGATGTAACGAGGTTTATTGACCAGGCTATGTGCGAATCGTGGACTGGATCAAGATGATGCCACACCAGTGCGCGAGAAGTTCCAGCCTTTGAGCTTGAGTTCGTGGAGCTGGTCCTGGAGCACTTTGGTGAGGTCGATGGTGCTCGCGAGCACGTTCTTAAGCTCCTCTTGGACGAGCGCCCGGTCCGTGGCCTTGGTGATCAGGCGTTTCGAGTTGCTCATGGTCGGCCGCTGCGCGGCTGCGAGCTCGGCCGTCAGCTCGTTCATCGATGCAGTGGAAGCGCCCATGCGGCTCGTGCGGATGCCGTGGATTCGCATCTTCGACTTCTTGGCTTGCTCCGGCTCCTGAGCAGTGCTTTTCGGACTCGGGGGGTTGGTGCTCTTGGCCATTCGTTGCTGCAGCTGGCCGATTTGCACACTCGCGAGCCGCTCGAATTCCCTGAGTACGGACACGACAAAATGTGGAGTTAAGGAGACCCAAGAGCGACGCGTGGAGAAACCGCAGGGGGGAGTTGGGTTTGCACCCGCAGTTGCAAAGGATATGGAAGTTCTCGACAGAGATCACGCGCTCATTGCTCGCTGGGTCCGAAATTTTCACCATGTGGAGGCCGTCGCGATCCTACGTATTCGCGTCAGCCAAACCGGGTAGGATAGAAGCAACTCCTCCTTGGCTGGGGACGTCTGCTCACCGGTGCCATTGCGAATGTTCGACTGCTGCCAAGTGCGGCAGCCATCCTATTGGCTTGGTCCTGCCAATACCCAGAAGAGCCTACAAATGACGATTTCGTCGAGCGGGAGGACAGTCGTCACAGTGGGCCACGTACAATCTTCTGCGTCATTTTCTTCTTGTACTCGGTCTCTTCCCTCAGTAGTTCTCGCTGGAAGCAATGCGTAGTGAGTTAAGACTCGGAATTCCAGCGTGTCCGTCGAGAACTCGCATGGCCGTACCGCAAAATCGGCCTCGCGTTTCTTCTTCTTCTCGTTCGCCTGCTTCAAGTACGCGATCGACATGGCTGCCCGCTCGCGCTCCAGCTCCTGTTTTTCCAACACCGTTTTGTGGTTGTGAGCCGACTGCGGCCTGGCACGGTTTACAGGTGCAGACGTCGGCCGGAACTTCTTTCCACTTTGCCTCGCTACAACGGCAAAGGGATCAGCTCAGCCGATGCAATGCTAGGTGTCGAGTCCCCGAACGAACCAGCGGTAGAAGCTCGTAGCTCTTCCTCCATCATTCGCCGTTGTGCTGCTAACGCCTCAGCGCCGAAGTCGATTTCGCAGGTGTCATCCTCGTCGTCGCCATCATCATTCTGGATCAAATCGTCGTCTAACTCGTCGTCCAGACCGCCGATTGAAGGGCTAAGGACGTTTGACGGGGTCGGCCGCGTCCGTGTAGCGCTCTGCGGTCGGCTGGAGAGCTTGGCGCTCATCGGCCGCGGCGGGCGATCGTAGCTCATCGTAGTGAGGCTTTGTGTCGACGTCTCGATCGGGGCAGTTGGAAACAGGCACCTATATTAAGGCCCGCCATGGAGTGCCTTGGAGACGGCGAGGAAGGGATCGCTGCCAAGGGGACCTCAACATCAAGATCCGCCTCGCAAACACTTGCTCTACTCCCATGCACCAAGTTTTTTTTTCTCTTTTTTCTCCAAATCATTTCTTTATCAATATAACAGCAGGCCCACACGACACCGACGCGTCTCTAGGAATGCGTCGTGTGCTTCATGGACCCCCACGAAAAAAGCGCTACGACTCACGACGGCCTTCCCTTCTTCCGCGCGCACCGTCGACCGCGATTCAGACCGGGAAAACTATCACTGCCTCTTCTCGTCGGCCGGCCGGTACTCGCCGCTTCCGGGAGAGCGGACGACGTCGCGCTCTTCGGGGCAGCGCTTACCAGCGCGTGAGCTCGGCGCGCTCGTCCGCGAGCTCCTCGGCCACCGCGACCTTGTCGGCGAGGTACGGCTCGAGCGGGCGCTGGATGGCCTGGATGTCCTCGGGCAGGTACGAGCGCTTCATGCTGCAGTCGGCGGCGCGCGCGATGCGGCGCGTGCGGCCGTTGTACTCGTCCTTGGAGATCCAGTGCATGGCCTCCTGGACCGCGGCCGTGTCCACGAGCGCGTCGTCGTACTTGAGGCCGTACTGCGCGAGCGACTTGCTCACGCTCTTCTGGTACACCTTGGCCACGCGCGCGATGAGTCCGCTCATTCTTGCTTCTCTCGAGTCTTTGCTTGCGGTGAATATTCACGGTCCCCATGCACTCACCACCGCAAAAAAACCCGGCGGCCCCCGCAACAGGAGGTGGGCCACCGCCGCCAAAGGCGCTGTTTTAAACAGCCTCTCGGGAGGTTGATTGGGCAGAAAGGAGCGCCGCTCTGGTTCCGTATTTCATCCAATCACACACTGTGCATGGTCCCTGCCCCCCAGCAACCGTGGTGCGTGTCTTTTTGCGGAGGGACGCAACCACACCAGAGTATAAAATTGCATGTATTAATTATTGCAATGTACTATTTATAGGAGTCAAATACAAAGCGTTTTATAAAAAGCATAATCATATAATGATAAGTATGCGTTTTGAAAGATTTGAATGTCGGGACGGGGTGAGCGCGGTTGTTCCGCCTGCTCCACCGTTGGTCTGGTGGTGCGGCTGAATCGTGCCATCCGTCCTGCCGGGTCTTTTGGGGTCCCCGGTCGCTCCCACCACAGAAGAGCGGCTTCCAGTTTTGCAGACTTTGCATCAGGAAAGCATTCCCCCCTCAGTCGCGACCTCCCCTCGAAGCAAGTATGAACCCGCTCAAGGACATTTTCATCGGCACGGGCCTCGGTGTCGTCACCGCCATGTTCTGGAAGAACTTCAAGAACACCGAGATGAACCGCATCGACTCGTTCTACAAGTGGTACGACGCGCAGCAGGCCAAGAAGGTCACCTCCAGCGGCGACGACGACGACGAGTAAGCGCGCCCTCTTGTTTGCTCTCCGTGCGCGCGACCACGCAGCCAGTTTTTTCTCAACCACGTGCCGTGCGCGAGCGAGCGGCCGTCGAGTGCGAGGTGCTTGGGAGCGGGATGGAGTGGAAGCTGCGCGGCGTGGCGCGACGGATAAAAAGAAACGCAATGGCAGCAAATGACGATGCATGAACCAATAAGAGCGTGTGGATGCGGGTGCTGAGGGAGGTTGGAATGCCGCAGCCGGGTGCTGCGGGACGCCCATTCGGATGCAGAACGGCTATCCAGGTGGCGCGCTTCGTCATGAGCGCACCGCTGGATACCGCAGCTCTTGGTTTTGGCGGTCGTCTCAGTTTGCTATCGTTCGCGTTTCCCGTTCGTACGCGCGTTTTGCCCTCGCGAGTTTCTCTCTTTCTTGCTTTCCGAGTATTTCTCCTTGATGGTCGAGCGATGGATATGGTAAATACTAGTTGATTTTATTCATTGTCGTCCAGCATATGCGCTCCCACTTCCGTCCTCTCTGTTCGACGACACCGCATGCGCACACCAAGACACTTTGGGCGAATGGCACTACCGTTTCCCAGTCCAAACGCTATGGAGGTGTGTTGTCATTCAAGAGAGGGAGCCGTTGACCGTTCGGTTTTTTTTCCGGGCGTGGAAACTTGGCCATCGATCGGATCGAACACTGTGGCCACGTGGGATCCTCCCGGCACGAGGCGAGTCTTCCTCCCCCATGAAGCTGTACGTCCACTACGAGGGCGCGGACGTCAAGTGGACCAAGCGCGTGACGATCGACCCGCGCGCGGCCACGCTGCAGCACGTGCTGGAGCTCTTCCGCGAGCTTTTCACCGCCAAGTTTGCGCGCGATTTGGATCTCGCGCGCGTCGCTGTGCTCACCGAGAAGCACCAGAACGAGTCGACGCGGCGCTGTATCCCCCGCGAGAAGTTCGGACAGTCACTGCAGCAGCTCGGCATCTGTGAGCCGGTGGACGACGCGAGCGAGGCGAAGGTTTTAGCGACGTGTGATGTGGAGCTCATCGTCACGCCCGAGCCAGCGGCTGACGCTCCCCAGAAGAGGGCCGAGCCCCTGGAGGAGTCACAGACGGCCAAACGACCTCCAGCGCGAACAATCGCGAATACCGACGCAACGACTAGCAGCGGCGATCACTTGGCGTCGCACCTCGATATCGGCCTGCGCGGCGTGCTGGACATCGCGCTAAGCCATCTCAAGGCGCGCCGCCATCGCGCGGCGCGCGAGACCTACGAGACGCTCGTGCTGAGTGTGAACCCACACCACCCAGAGGCGCTGCTCGGACTCGGCGAGATCTACTTCTCCATCGGCAAGTACGACGTCGCCGCGAACAAGTACCTTAAGGTGTGCTGGCGAACGCACCACGCCCAGCCCGCGAGTAAGGCGTATGCGCTGATGGCGTTCACGAGTGCGCTCAAGCTCGCCGAATGCCAGCTCAACCTTCGTAAGTACCGTGCCGCGCTCGCGACGCTGGACGATCTCCAAACGTTTCTGCGGCGGCACTCCAAGTGCCGCAGCTTTTTCTGCGACACGATCGACAAGGAACGCATGGAGGCACAGATGGACTACCTGCGCGCATGCGCGCTGTACGAGCTGAAGACACCTGTCGAACAGGAGACTGCGATCTCGCTCTTGATGCACTTGCTGCCAGATCTGCAAGACCCGCGTGTGAATTTGGACGCGCTCCAGCTGTACGCACGCGTGGCACAAGACCGTGGACGCAAGAATGAGGCGCTGAGCATGCTCCTGCGCGTCCTCGTGGGCAAGTCGACGGACCACTCGGTGCGCAAACAGCTTGTGGGACTCTTACGCGGCAAGAACGGCATGGAACGGCTGTTGTGCTCCGTGCCCACGACCACGCCGTCGGCTGCGGCCGCATACGCGTTCACAGCGACCATCCTGAAAGACTTCGGCGCCGTGGATTCGTCGGTGCGATGTTTTGAGCATGCGCTATCGCTGACACCCACGAGTGCAGCGTACGCGCTGAACCTCACCCATGCACTGGAAGTGTGTCACCGATATCGTGACGCCTACGAGTCGTTGGTCAAATTCCTGGGCGCCAATGGGTCACTTCAAGTGCTCGGTTCGGTTAGTGCAGCTGACGTGGTCGCTGCCTTGGGATCGAACGTATGGACGATGGATCAAGAGCTCGCACAGACCTCGCTCGCAAGATGGTCGCTGAGCTGGGATGAAGGGAATGGTGAGGGGTTCGCCGTGGTGCACCGTGACGGCTCGCCTGTGAAGTTTCCTTACCAGAAGTCTTCGTCCAAGTCCAGCGAGATGTCGGAGCAAGAGTTAGACCTTCTCGCCTGCTTTTTCACAATCGTCAAAATTCTCTTCATCAACGGCCGACTACACGCTTTACCAGCTCTGGTCGCCCTCCTCGAACCGCTTCGGATCGGTCGCCAGTTGCACAAGACGTCAATCCGCAATGAACAAGCGTACTACATGTGCATCGCGCAACTCTTGTGCGTCGAACCGACGCTCATGATGCCGGATCTTCAGACCAAAGAGGATCCGGAAGACCGCGATCCGGTTGACTCAGCTCCCGAATCGGTGCCCATGTTCGTCTGTGGGGACTCCCACACACTGGCAACGGCGTGGCGAGTGATCAATGTGAAGAGCGCATCCGTACGATTACGACCAGCGCTTGTCACTGGGCTCAAGCACTGGCATCTTCGCAAAGATTCCGAGTTCTATCCGAAAGTTAACTTTTGGAACGTCCTCGAGTCGCTTCCGCGCCGGTCGCGTGTCGTGTTCCTGTTTGGCGAGATCGATTGCCGCGAAGGGATCCTGCAGGCCGTCGAGCTCTGTAAATATGAGGTGCGTGGCAGGTTGTACGGGTCAGATTGGCTCTGCAGTGCTGGCGAGCTCACGGGGGCATTGCTGTATGGGCATGTTTCATGTAGACGGTACAAGAAGGCATGGAGCACACAATTCAAATCTTCATGGATACGCTGCGCGAGGTCGTGGACAAGTTCCAGTTTGAAGTATTTATCCACCCAGTCGTCCCCGTACTCAATGAGACACGGCCGCTCGTGATCGAGTACAACCGCATCTTTAAGACCGCAGTTGCAGCGAGCAAACTCTGCAAGTGGCTCGACTTCTTCGACGACCTCCTGGAGGGCTCGCCGCCCAAGGTACGATCTGTGAGAGCGTGTCATTTTAGCACGGTGTTGGGGAGCCCACTAACGACTCGGCTCTCTGCGTGATAGCTTCGACCTCGCTACGCGCTGGACGGGACGCACTTGCATCCAAGCTACGTCGGGCTGCTGGCGCGCGAACTCGGGAAGCACATGTAACAATTATTCTCCGTGTCCGGCTCTGTAACCAATAAATTGTACTGTCACTACAGTGGGTCTGTCACTGCGATATGTAACCTTGGCACACCGTAACCGCCTCTAAGAGGAACCACCTGGCAGCCAGCCACGCCCAGAGCCACCCTTTTGCTCGCGGACGCCAATCAAAAGGTCACGCCGCTGGCATCGCTGGCACCTTGGCACCTTGGCACCTCTGGCGCCACCTGTGTGTGTGGGCGTATCGATCGAATCACCGCGGCAAGCAGCAGCAATGGCGCGCGGCAGTGGCAAGCGCAATGGCAAGGGCAAGCGCCAGGGCGCTGCCACGAAGGCGGCGACCAAGGTCGTGCAGCGCGACGTGTACTCGGACGACGAGGCCGAGCGCGAGGCGACCGAGGCGCGCATGAACAAGGCCATGGACATCGACGGCGTCTACGAGTACGAGCAGCCCGAGACGTTCGACCACGACTCGGAGATCAGCGAGGAC
>JAMFLL010000784.1:0-25971 GCA_027475725.1 Pythium rhizo-oryzae | reverse complement strand
GTGGCTGGTGTAGTACTGGCTCGCGTCGATGGTGAAGCTGTTGCGCGAGACGACGCGGTACGCGTCCTGTCCGTTGGTGAGGTATCGAGTGGATGGTGACACTGTTGGTGCGGTGTGTTGTTGTTCGTGTTGCTGAAGCAGCTGCGATAGCTGTACGGGCTGGTACGTGCGTCCGCTTTGCTCGCATGCGATCACGCGGTCACTGTAGGGCTCGTCGTTGGAGCCGGGGATGTCGTAGAGGCCTTTGTCTAGCGGTTCTCCGAAGAATGACTTTCCGGAAGAGGTAACGGATGTGAAGACGATGCCGAAGATTTGGCTGAAGAGGAGTCCCGTGAGCAGCAGCCAGGTACAGAGGTTGACCAGGCATTGGAGCTGTACGCGAAGCGAGGTGCATTGCGCTCGGCATGGCGGCGGTTTGGTTCCGCCTGTCGGGACGACAATCGGCCGTCGAGTCGTCATAGGCCGACTAAAGCTTGCGTGTTCGTGCCAGGTTACTCTCGTGGACAAGCAACGAGAGAGCGACGGGCAGGGGGAAGCCGTGACCTTCTCCACGCACTAATCATAGCTGACGGGGTCTCGTCCAGTTCCGAATTTGAATTGAACGGACCCAATTTCAGATTAATTCCATTCAAAACGACATCCGAATTCGAATTGGTCTGGTCCAGTGGATCTAAATCAGTACCTTGGGCGTGGTATTTGGATTAGAATTCGAGTGCGCCAATTAGTTTTCACCAACAGTGTCAAAACCAGGTATGCTCGTTTCATAACAAGGTGGTTGTCGCTGGCGTTCCCTTCCAGTTTCCCGAGAACGCGGAATGCTGACGGTGCAGATCGGCCAGTGCGGCAACCAGCTCGGGAGCGCGCTCTTCTCGGCGCTCGCGCGCGAGGACCAGCGCGACGCGCGCGGCGGCGCGGCGTCCATTGAAACCGCGTTTTTCCGGGGCGTCGATACGTGTGCGCGCGACGCGCCCACGCGCCCTGTGGCGCGCGCCGTGCTCGTGGACATGGAGCCCAAGGTCATCGCGCAGTGCGTCGAGGGCACGCGCGCGTTCGCGTACGACGCGCGCAACACGCTTACGCAGCAGAGCGGCTCGGGCAACAACTGGGCGCTCGGGTACGCCGGCCACGGCGCGCAGCACGCGCGCGCGCTCGAGGAGCTGCTCCGCCAGGTAGGAGGACCCGAGACCTCACCTCTTCTGGTAGAGATTATGCTCACTATTCTCGCTTGTGGATTAGGAGGCTGAGCGGAGCGACGCCGTGCGTGGCGTACTGACGCTGCAGAGCGTGGCGGGTGGCACGGGCTCCGGACTGGGCTCGTTCTTGACCGAGCGCGTGCTGCCGGACGCGTTCCCGGCGGCGCTGCGGCTGAACGCCGTCGTGTGGCCGTACGCGGCGGGGGAAGTGATCGTGCAAAACTACAACGCGCTGCTCACGATGGCGAGCCTCACGCGCGCAGCTGACGGCGTGGTCGTGCTGCCCAACGACGCGGCCCACGCCGAGTGCCAGCGGCTGCTGCGGCTCGCGCGGCCGTCGTTCGAGGACCTCAATGGCGTGCTCGCCACGCGGCTCGCGGCCGCACTGCTGCCTGTGGAGACGCCGCCTTCGGCCACTGCCAGCAGCGCGATGCGCAGTCATGCCGGCATCGAGCCTGTGATGGAGATTGGCCGCCAGCTCTGCTCGCATGCGGTAGGTTGCGTCCGCGGCACACTGTTACCATAACCGGCGTCTCACCACACAACCTCCATGGATGACCATTTAGGGCTACAAGCTGCTGGACATCAAGACGATCCCGCAGATGCCACCCCGCTCCAAGCAGTTCAGCACGCACACGTGGACCGGGCTGCTCAAGCACCTCCATCAGATGCAGGTTGCGAACGCGCCGCTGGAAGAGGGCATCGACTGGCACATCCGGCTCGACACGGAGCAAGGGCGCGCGTGGAACCGTGCGCTCGCATCCATGCTGCTGGTGCGTGGCCGAGACGCACACACACTAGATGGAGACGTTGCGGCATTCCGTAACCCCGCCATGTACGCGTCGTGGTCGCTCGAGCCATTCGAGTGGTACGCATCACGGCGCCACTTCAACGCGTACGAAAAGTCGGCCACGCTGATCAGCAACTCCAAGGCGCTCTTGCCGACCCTCGCGAGCACGGTGGACAAGGCGTATGAGATGTTTTCCCATGGCGCGTACACACATCAGTATGCGCGCCACGGTGTTGATGACGCGTTCTTCCAGGAGGCATTTCTCACCATGGACCAGGTCGTGCGCAATTATCAGACATTATGAGATCCTGTTACCGAGTCCTGTTGGCCAACCGGTATCTAGCGGATGAACGGAGCGAACGGCTTCCAAGCGATCAAGTCATCGAAGCGGCTGTCTGCCACTGTGACGATTCGTGGCTTTCTGCTGATGAGAAACTCACCTTGCGGTTGATGTATCAACTCGTACACCGTGACCCGCAGTACCAAGCCTGGAGTACGACGGAGCGGTGCTGTAACAAGCAGCCAGAACCAATCCGACATCGACAGAAGGGCACTGCGAGCTTTGCTCTTCGACTTTGTCGTATGTCGAGAACTAATGGCCACGTAGTTCGCTCTCACAAGCTCATATGGGCGAAGAGTCTGATGTTTACCAGAGACGGAGAGAGTGTACGGTGTTGCTGTCGAACCCAATCCGGCAAGGGACGTGAAGTTTTTCGCAAGCGCAGTTTCAGCGACGAGGCTTGAGTCTTCCAAACGACTATCTGGTGCCCAGCGAGAACCAATGACGAGCGGAATCAGGTTGATGACAAACACCGCAAGCTTCATGCCGTACAGAGATTTTACCCGCCCGTTCATTCGGAACGCAACGTCACTGAAGAACAGATCAAGCAGCGTTGATGCCGCCACCTCGTTAGCAGTTATAGCTGTCGAGACGCGCTTGTCGAACTCCAGCACGTTCGCCGCCGCGATTTCTGCTCGGAAAAAGTGGAGAAACGCAAACAACAGCAATGTCGGACCGAACAGTGCGTCACTTACTCGACGTCGCAGCAGCTTGGCGAGCGTGTTCAGGAGACTGAAGTACACAAGCACGACCTCTCCGATTGCCGGGTAGACCTCAAACCACGCGTCAGCGAGAGAGCGCTGGTCGCCTTCAAACTCGCAACCAGAGGACCAGAATGCCTCGAGTGCTGGCTTCATTCGTGGAAGCAAGAAGATCGGAACGAGGTAGAAGGACCTGACATTGGCAATTGCACCAATCCCGATCGTGTTGCTTGGAGCAAGTGCGACCAGCGCGACAAACCAGTGCGACAAGAGCACGGCAAACGAGGCATTGGAGATGAGCTTTTCGAGACTGTATCGACTTGTGATCGTTTGAATGTGAAGCGCATCGAACAAGAACAGACCGAAGCGCGATCCGTTGGAAACAGCAATCGATTGATACCAATGCAAGTCCACCTCCATGCTCAACTCTTCGTTCCAGCTCCAAGTGGTAATCCCCCCGCCGCACCCATACGGAAGTTTCGAGCAATCGAGCTCTCGGCCGTTATCCATCAAGTCAAACTTGCGTTCACCAATATCGAATTGTCCTTGCGGCAACGAGCTGATGACGTCTGAGTACCACTTCATCTTGACGACGGGGTCTTCGTACCAGCCGTTTCTCCAGACTCCTCCTGGGTATCCGAGCCATTCCTCGGTCTTCTTTTCTCGGACTGATCGAGTGACACCTGACAAAGTAGCCGATCCGTCTCCTTGAGTGTCGAAGGCTCCGCTGCCGCGGAAGACGCACGCGTTCCCATCGTACCCAGGGATAACATAACGCGCCAGAGCGCCGTAGTCCCAGTACGGTACGATCAAGACCGGAGCCGTACCCTCCAGTACGTGGACCGTACTGCTGTTCACACCATCAACTATTCGCAAGACGTCACGTGTGACATTGTAACCAAGCGCATTGCAAGCATGGAAGATGTTCTCGAGTGTGAGCATGATGGTATTGCACTGGCGCTCGTAGAAGGAAAACTTGGTGGCATCGATGGTGTAGCTATCACGCGAGACGACACGGTACCCGTCGAGGCCGTTGGTCAAGAGCTGGTCGCTGGGGGATACAGGAGCGGCGACATGCTGGACGAGAAGTTGAGACAGCTGGATGGGTCGGTAATAAGGACCGCGCTTCACACAGGCAACTGCGCGGTCGCTGTAAGGCTCGTCGTTGGATCCAGGAATCGTGTACTTTCCCATCAGCGGACTTCGGCCCCATTGAAAGTGAGAATTCGTGGTCACAGAGCTCCATATCACACCGAAGAATTGGGCGAAAAGGATGATTGTGAGCAGCATCCAGATGCTCCAGTTGTACAGTCGCAAGAGTTTCGTGCGGAAGGTACCTTGAAGAGGAGGGATGACTCCCCATACAGACTGAAGTCTGCTAACACGTGGCCCCTTCGTTGCTTGCGGCATGTCAGGCACGACTTGCCCTTGTTGAGAGCCCATGATGTGAGTACGTGCAAGGGGTCCTCTAAAACTTCTGACGCGTGATGACTCTCTGGAAACGTCACGCCAGACGGCCGTGGTAGCAGCACACAGCGGACGAGTCGCTGACCAGGGACGGAAAGGTGTCACGAATAGTCGATGTTCACGACGAATTGCCTCTACTCCTCGTCCACCGAGAAACGTTTCGGACGGTGGATCACGTCGCGCGCAAGACCCAAGCATTCACGCAATGTGGATCGTGTTCATGTTCGAGCGAGAGAAGTCCTCTTGGGCTCGAAAGTCTGTTGAAACTCCTGGCCGCTCAGCTATTTTTGAACCACCACCAAGCCCATGCTCGGATTCCAGAGTGCGCGTTGTCCAGGAGATCGCGCCATGCAATCGCTGCCCCGAAGAACATGGGCGTGGGTTCGCCAAAATGGGGGCGCGCTGGGGAACTGTCTACTACTAATGACGTTCTTCGGGCTCGATATCCGTGATTTGTATTACAAGGTGACGTTGCTTGGGCCCTACGATTCGTACGGGTTTGAAGCCAGTGGACACATGCGTATTGCAGGTAAATGGTTGGTCCCAGTAGCACGACTACCAAACAGTGGGGAAGTCTACCGGAGATCAAGCGGATGGAGTTCGTATTTCCACAGATGTGAGGCATTGCAAGGATCTGGTTTCTTCCTTGAAGTCGTGGGAAAAAACTGCAGCTTGGGAGACCCTGAAGGACCTTCGATTGTGGAGAGCTTACTCATGAGCAGTGCCATCCGCGCCGACTCTGTCGCCTGGGCTGCTTGCAACCTCTTACGGTATAATCGTCGCCCACCCATTTGTCAAGAACGTATCGTCACGCGTTTCCTGAAGCGGTACAAGATCGAAGCTAGACGGGTACCGACGCTGGCTATGGCTCCGATTGAATCTCCCGCTGAGCGTGAGCTAATAGCGCTGCTTGGAGTCATCAGCCGAAGTGCACCGTCATATCAGGTTGTATGCGTGCAAGCATTCCCTTTTCGCAAAGAAGGCACATATGTTCCTACCATCTTTGGCTGCGGAAACCCCGGTTTGTACGAAAGTGCGTTTGCTGGATTGGCAGCGTCATACCTGAAGGAGCTGCTTCAAGACAAGTCATGGCTCACGTGCGATGTACTCAGCGTGATGACTTTACAGTTCGTAATCCGCCAAAATGACCGCAGCATCTTCGTGATGCACGACTCGATCGATGGCGCTGTGACCGGCGAGCACACGACGACTGTGAACTTCTCTGCATCCGGTCAGCTATATGTCGTTGTGATCCTGATCGATATCTTGCTGATGATGCTGCACTCGGTCAGTGCTATTGAAATCATGCAAACTGTTCTACTCCCGGTGCTGATGCGCGGCAAGAGTCAAGGCCGTACGGAGCTGCGTGGAGACAAGAGTTGTTTTTCGATTTTCTCGCGATCGCTAAGTCGGTGTCGGCCGATAGTGCTTCTCACAACCATCACACACGTGATCTCGTGGCAGATCATCCTACCAAACGCTGTTGTGTGGACTTGGTCAAGCTCGCGCCGTGGGAAGTTGTTGGCGTACATGTCCTCGATTCGAGTGTGGGTGCTTTTACTCATTTCCTTCCAAGCTCTCTGGGATGCAATTGTGTTTGTCGCTGAGCGTTGGGCGTACGCATTTGCTCGAAGAACGTACCTCACGACAGTTGAGCTGATGACGATCGGAGCCGTCGTCGCTTACTTGAATCGAGCTGATTTATTCTCGATGGGGGAAAAGAAATACGCGCTTGAGCAACAGCGTTGGGTGGACTCAACTTCATTCGATTTCGGTGCAGTCGGTTTTGCAAACGTGTATAGCGATGACAAAGACGGCTGTGGCGTCTTCCGCGGGGAGCGCTCAACGAGTTTTGATGTGTTTCGCATCATATATACGCCGCTGCTGCGTATCCTGACTCGAAGCATTTTATCGATTTTCGGCTATCTCATAATCAAGCTCGGGTTCGTGCACTCGAGAAGGAAACACAAGGTGACGTCGGCAACATCAGTCACATTAGACAGCGCAAGCTACAAACTCCTTCCAACTGAGCTGTTGCTAATGACTCCCGTACGGGCAAGAAGCCTTATCCGGAGCAGTCTTGACCTCGAGCTAAACAACGCCGGATCGGTGCTTGTTCCGGATTCGCTTCTTTTTGATTTCGGCATCCTGGTCAATCGTGAACTGGTAATAGTGCATTCGCGGGCCGGTTTTCTCGGTGAAGTTGTCGCGCCTTCGATCAACCTTGGAGAGCATACTGCAAGTCGAGCACCTGAGAGTATGCGAGCTGGAAGCAGTGGTGGGCCCATTCTCTCTTACGGAATCGTCCATCAAGATGAAACGTGATTGTGAGGAATGCAATACTGTCCCATTCGATGCGATTCATTCGTTGCGAAGACTGAATACCTCGAACGTTGACGCGATTTCACCAAGGCAAAAAGTATTTTTGGAGAGCCCTGAGCCAAGCGACCCATGTTGTGTACAACCCTTCACGAAGGACGTGGCAAAGAGCAGCAGGAGCATGCACGATTGCATGACGTGGCGATCATTGAAACGCAGGGCGTTGCTCTGCGGGAACATGTGCCTTCTTGTCCTGCTGTTTGCCTTGGACGTTAGAGATCTGTACTTCAAGCTCTGTTGGGTGGGACCGTACGACTCGTTCAGTTTTGCGGCATTCGGAAATGTTCGGATCGACAAATCACCGATGAACTTGACGTTTCCAGTTCCTCAGCCTCACCAGTTGTCTCAGCGTGCCAGTGGATGGAGTTCGTTTTTGCATTCTTGCGAGACTGTGCACGGTTCCAAGTTTTTCATCAATATGCTGGGCAAGCGCTGCATCATCGGAGACGATCAAGAGCAGCACCTCGTCGAGTCTTTGCTGATGAACGCTGCCGTTCGAGGCGATGCCTTCGCGTGGGCAAGTTGTAAACTTCTTCACACAAATCGGCGCCCTTCGATTTGCCAAGAACACATCGTCACACGATTTTTGAAGCGATACAATTTCGAAGATCGCAACGTTCCCAGACAGGAGATGGCTCTGCCGAATTCGAGCGCAGAGGCTGAGCTACTGCAACTTCTCGGTGTCATCAGTCGCAGCGCGCCATTGTACCGTATGATCTGTGTCCAGGCATTCGTGTACTCGAAGCCCGGTGCGTACGAACCGAATCTCTACGGCTGTGGCAACCCTAGTGTCATGGAAAGCGCGTTTGCCGGTCGAGCAGCGTCGTACCTTCACGTTTTGCTGAGTGACAAGGCGTGGTTGACAAGAGACACGCTGAACGTTATGGGGGTCCAGTTCCGTATCCGCGAGAACAGCCGGAGCGACTTTGTCATGGGCGATCCAGGCCGCTGGCCTGTCACTGGGCAATCCACGACGAAAATTAACTTCTCGATGTCCGGTCAGCTCTACACATTTATGGTCGCCGCAGATATAACGCTGGCCGTTCTTCACTTGCTCGCGGCGCTTGAGATTCTGCGATTCGTCTTGGTGCCAACGCTCGTGGGACGCTATGAAAGTCGAAGCAGTGGCAGACTCTTTGGCGATAAGTCTAGCCTTTTCTCTATGTTCTCCCGATCACTCTACCGCAGCCCGCCTGTTGTCGTCCTCACGGTATTATCTCATTTGATATCGTGGCAAATCATCCTCCCGAACGCCGTCGTATGGACATGGTCGATCTCGCAGAGCGCCAAGCTAGTCGCCTATTTGTCTTCGATCCGCGTGTGGGTATTGCTGCTCATCGCATTCAATTTTTTGTGGGATTGTGTGGTGTGGGTGTCTGAACGTTATGCTTACGCCATTGCACGACGTACTTTCCTGACGACTTCCGAGCTCATGATCATCGGCGCGGCCGTGGCGTACGTCAGTCGCGCAGAACTGTTCTCCATGGGTGAAACCAAGTATGCCATCGAGCGTCAGCGTTTGATCGATGTGCAATCATTTACGGGTGGAGCTGTCGGATTCGCCAATGTGTACGACGATGACCGCGATGGCGTTGGGATACTTCCGGGTCAGCTTATGACGAGTGCCTGCGTGCTGGGCGTCGTGTACGAGACCTTGCTAATCATCCTGGGCCGAAGTCTTGGTTGCATCGTCGTGTTCCTCGCTGTCAAGATGATGTATTTGCAGTGTGCATCGAAGTGTCGAGGAGCACCAGTGGATCCTGAGGAGATGTCTAAGGGTGACTTCGGTGTATCTTCTCAGAAGTACGAGCGCTCACTGATCGAGGATCTGCTGATCGTTCCTGTTCGTGCGAAAAGCTTGGTGCGTGGTACATTTGCTCTCGATCCAAACACTGAGGAGAATGGGTCTCTCTTCGCGGCACCAATATGCTTCGACTTCGGTCTTCTCGTCGAGCCACGAACTGCTACGCTGCGAACACGTACTGGCTTCATATGGGATTCCGTCCCTCCTCGACTTGACACTTGGGTCTGCACACAATTATACGACGAAGAAGGACATATCCTCGGCCCGGATCAAGTAAATCCTTTTTGCTGAGCAAACGCGCTGGTCAAGGAACGAAGAAACACCCACCATCGAGTAAAAACCCGCTACCTCGACAGAATCATCAAGGCCCGGTGCGTTTCTCACTTCGCACCGTGCCTTTTACTGGGTCATTTCATAACAAAAGCTATTTATTCGGTTGAGCAGTAACGTCTCGTTATTTCGGTCAGTTGGTCGAGGGAAGAGAACCCCCGCACCAACCCAGCAATTCGTGTGAGCGATCTCATCCTGTCGGCTGCACAAATGTCTCGTACCCAGCTGAGGATGACGCCGATTGAACCCTTGTTCTCTGCTACACGAGTGATCCAGTCGAGCGGCAAGGCCAGCACAGCCTCTGCGGGTGTGACGAACACCGTCATCCCGACAAGCCGCGGTAACGTCCTGAGCTCGTGGCAAACCGTACGATGGACGTATCACTGGGTGCTTTGGGTGTTCCTCGTCAGTCTTGTGGCCGCTCAGTTGAGCTGCGTGTTCTGGGACTCGTCGACACGACATGAAGCGACCGTCGAAGGCCAACTACCCGCTGGTGGATTGCATGATCTCCGCGTCGCTCCGGAGCCGTATGCAGACCGCATCGTTGTCTGCGCCCTAAATGGCGGCCGCCAGTATCAGCCAATGCAGCTCACGCGCGTACTCGCGCGACAAGAAGGATTGAAACTAGAAGATCCATCCTCCTCGACGACCACTCGTGGCGGATACCGCGTTATCCAGCGCTCGCTCGCTCCGGGATTGTCTCGTGACCCATCAGCTCGCTTTTCAACAACGTGTGATCTGATCGCATGGACGCTCGACGCCATCTTGGACAGCTGCGTGGCTCTCGGCTACAATGTCACCCGAGACTACGCTCGCATCGTCAACGGTCTTAATGACGCCGGGTCTGTCGTCGGAATCCTGGACGCGCTGCCCATTCTCATCGAACCCCTCTCTGATGAAGCTGTGGTCGCGCGGTACATCATACCAGCGCACAGCGGGTCGGCGTGCGTCGTTCGACTGCTGGGCAAGTATGAGACGCCGAAGTCGACATCGGCGCTGATCCTACGTGGTGTCGAACGCATCATGTACGAGCAGCGGACGCTCGCACTCTTGTCGTTCAATGATACCACGCAATCGTCGGGTGAGTGGCGACACGGCTGGTTCGAGGCTGACGATGGGTCGAAATGGCATTCAGAAGTCATCAGTACGGGATCCGGTCAAGCGAGCTCCTACACTGTGCTTAGCCGCATGTTTGATACGGAGCAAAACGTTGAGCTTCCAGTGGAGACGCCGACAGCGTGGCCTGTGGATAGTACGTGGGGGTCGATCGCGAGCGCGTCGGACACGTTGCTGTGGTACCAGTCGCTAACGATCTCCAACGGCTCCCAGTACGGCATTCACCGCGTCGAGTCGTCTCGAATCCACGTCGTGCGCAGCAAGTTCACGCTCGAGACACTACTGGCCAATCTTTCGATATCCTGGGTATTGCTTCGGTGGGCAGCGTGTATGGTCAGCCTGCAACGTTTCTATAAGAACGGACACGTCCATGCGCCGTGGCAGGCAGCGAGTATCGGCGACTCGGTGTCTTGCATGCGAGGTTTCCATTTACTCCCGTTCGTGCTGCTTGTTCGGCTCAAGACAATCTTGGCAGCGATCTGGACGTCGGGTGCTTGGTTCACGGGCGATCAACGTGCAGCCTCGGAGGCCTGGTTCATCATCTATCCAGCCCTTGCGGAAATGGTCTTTTTACACTATAGTGTGCTCAACATCGTTGCCAAGATGATGCGTCGCCGAGTGTCTGACGCCATGTTCGGACCCACGCTCGCGTGCTTCTGCCTGCTTCACCTCGTGCGGTGCTTTGTGTTTCCGACGGGTCTCCCAACCTATGTTTCATCGGCTGAGATGAAAGACTTGTCGATACCCGACATGGTCCACCCGAGCGTGGTGGTGAAGTTGAATGGACGCATCGGATGGCTCGTGTACGTCAAGCTCACCGTCCTTCTTATCAACTGGTTGCCGCTCATTTGCTTCTACAAAAGCAACGTGAGTATCCGCAAGCAGTCTTTCGCGCTCACGGCCCACCAAGTGGAACGCGCGCTGGCGTTACGCGTGGCGAACCTCGGTGGGTTTGGTTCTGCGCACGTGTTCACTTCAAGCCCGGTTGAAGCAAGCAAGAGAAGCACAGGAGTCGTCCTCGCTGGTGAGGCGTCGATGCCGCCATCGTCAGCCATCATGCCTGCCGAGTTGCTTCGCATGGGCTACGTGCTACTGAGCCGTCGCTACGCGCTGTCGTTCAACGATTATTTCCTGCTGGTCTTGCTGACGCTGTGGCGCCGTCGCGAACACCCTCCAGCCTTTCGAATCGTGGTATTCACTCTCAAGCCACAGTCGAGCGAAGATCACATCGCGACGATCTCACTTCAACCAGAGCTGCTGCGACTAAACGATCCGCGGCTCCGTTCCGTCGATCTGTTCGACATCTCGGCGGCTTTGATGTACTGAAAACTAAAACGATTCCAGGTGTGTGTGAGAGAGGAAAGGGCTTTATTATCCGCAAACCCAACTGTCTCAACTGCTCAAGCGCGAAGCTGCCGAATCTTCTCGGTCCTCTAGTCGTTACAGGCTGATGACGAACGGCATCGACCGCTACCGGGTCGTCTCTCGCTACAGTTACACCATCGATGTCACCGCTTTTCCGTTCTGCGGGCGCCAGTGCAACATTTTCATGGGCGCCTTGGAGCTGATATCGGAGATTTGCGATGTGCTTGGGCTACAATGTCACGCGCTACACCTGGCGAGTCGTCAATAGTGTCGATAGCGCCGAAACAATGGTGCTGGCCTCAACGTCACCGGTATTGGTACCCGGCCACGACGGCAGCGCGTGTGGCTTTCGGGGTGGCGAGGTACTCGAGAGCGAGAAAGGCACTACAGCCAGTATGAAAGCTATCCGTCGGTCAGACGACAGAGGAGTGGGTTGGGTACTCAGGAGGTGTCTGGCGAAACGGATGGAACGAAGGCCCCGTGAACATGGTGTGGCACTCGGACGCCATCGAGAGCAAACCGCACGGCGAATACGATATTGGTGAATGCAGATTTGATTAGCTACCACGTTTCAAGTCGTCACTCGAGGCTTTCTGGTCCGCTGGTTGAAGGCGACCAACGCGAGCTCGCAAACGCGCAGTTCGAGGTCTATCCAGCCATTGGTGAGATAGTGGTCGTGCTCATCAGTCTGCTGAATACCTTGCCAAGTTCCTTCGACGTCGAGTAAGTGAAGCATTGTTTTGGGCGACACTGATGGTTTTCGCGTTTCTCCACTTCTTTGGTGTGGAGATCGCGGCGGCAACCTGCTGGAGTTCGACAAACACTTCTCCACTGTCATCACTGGCGAAGAAGTGGCGAAGCATCGATCCTGCGATTCTGGTTAGTCATCTCTACGCCGCATCGACGTAATGTACGACTTGATCTTCCAGCGGAAAGGCGACTTCCCGCCGAGCGCACACCCTCATAAAATGACTATCTTGATGGCTTGGCCACCTGGAAGCTGTCGGCGCCATCGACTGGCTGAGGGGGTTCAATCATCGTTCGTTAAACACTCAACAAGAATCTCCTGCCATCGCATTCTTCAAGATGCTGTGTCGTTCTTGTCAGCGTTGCGAGTGCGTGGCGGTCGAATAGCGAGGTCGTCCAGTCACCCAAGTCGCATCCTGTCGCTATTCTCGCACCAAACTGCGACCGCCGTGGAAGCTTAATTTACACCTCACCACCCGGTCGTCTTGTCGATCTCAGACAGCTGCGAGCCGAAGCGCGTGGAAAACCTCCAGACCGACGACGGCGACGACAAAAATGAACGCTGGCGGCCGACGCCTGGGATGAGTCGACCACTTAGCGCCTGGTCGAGCCGCTGAGACGTCGCATACGCCGTCGGCCACCCCAGCCGACGACGACCGCCGACACCGCGCAATCCACAACAAGGCCCATGCACGTGGCATCGCGCTTTGGGCGGCTGCTGGCGGCGGCCCATCGCTGGAAGAACCGCCACCAGTACCTCGGACGGTACTCAGTCGAGAAGCTCTGCGTATTCCATGCCTATCAGCGCCGCCATGGCGCGGCTCGAGTTGCAGCTGTGCTGCTCGCTGCCCCCGTGCCAGTGCTAGCCGTCATGCTTTCGATGGAGGCCGTCGAGCTGGGCGACCCAGCCGCCGGGCTCAAGCACAACAGCACCACGTTGCTGCGATCCATCGCGTCGCACACGGCCATGACGTTCGCGATGCTGCTGAGCGTGAAGAGGGCCGTTCGGCTCCCGGACGACGGCTACTCGCTGGTCCACGTTGCGGTCATCGCGGCGCTTGTCGGTGTCGCACTCGAGATCTTCTGGCTGCCGTTCATGGTTGTTTGGCGCTTCCCCGTGCCATTCCGCGAACTTCTTGGGCTTGCACCGTTCAGCGCCCTCGTTGTCGCCTGCAACTGGATGCTAGCGCGCAGCGTGCTCACAGCCAAGTGGGAGAGCCTTCAGAAGATTCTTCCCATCTTGGGCGCGCAGCTAACACTGTTCTACACGTTCCTCGGACTTTCGATCGGCTTTGCCTTTGTGCCACTAGCGGGCCAAACAGCGATGATTCTGCTCTTCCCGCTTGTCAAGGTGCTCATGAAGAAACTGCTGTGGCGCTTTGCCCAGCATCTTGAAGATATCTCAACCGATGTCACGATTTGCATGGTCGAGATCTCCGGCGCGCTCTACCAGACCGTGTGTCTCCAACACGTCCAGTCCCAAGTGCTTGGTGTGCTGATCATGGTCATGGATTTCCTGCAGGCTGTCGTGGAAGTCCACCTGTACACGTCGCACGATTACGTCGTCGACAACCGCACCACTATCCACACGGCCGTCAAGATCGTCGAGAGCGTTCTGTTTCCGGGGGTCCGAGATGTCGACAAGCCGCGAACCGAGAGCGGACGACGTGCCGAGCCAGCCTCGTCAAGGAAAAAGTCTCGCTGGTCGTGGTTCCGAAGATCGTCGACCAAAGTGCATTCACTCGGACCAGCACGGCCGTTAACGGTAGAGGGTGCCCCGCACGCTCGCGCCCTGCGCGGCTCGTTTGAAGCGGCCGCGCATTCGCTACTCATCGAGCCGCAGTCTCTCGACGCAAGCCAAACGACCAAGCAGCTACTCGACCTCGCGGCGTTTGCGAGCTCCGTGCCGCTTCCTTCTGCTCCGACTGAGGATGACACAGCAACCGCGACCAAGGCGCCATTGCTGGTGCTTCCCGGGACGATCCAGATCGACGGCGTATCAGTTGAGCGCCGGGACCAAGCACGAGTGTTAGAGCAGTCGCTGCAGCTGCTGTTCTCGTGCGAGGTGCTACTGTTCGTCGAGTTTATGGAGGTGCTGATGCCTTTTGTCTATGCCGTGTACGTGGGGGTCGCGTGGCACTTACCGAACGCCAAGTACAACTACGTGCTCATGCAGCTGACGCGCGAGCAGATGTTTGAGGGCGTCGTGAGCTCGCTGGTCTACGCGTTGCTGGAGGCGACTTCGTTAGCGCTCATGTGCTGGCTGATGGAGCGCAAGTATGGCATCAAGCCGTTGTACCAACTCGCATTCGTGTTAGAAAACTACTGGATGACGCTCCACGGCAAGCTCATCGGCGCGTTCATCACGATCGTCAACTCGGCGACGGTCCATCAAGGCATCGACTTCACATTCCGATTTCAGTACGGAGCTCCCACGCCACCATGAGACTGGCCCAAGGCAACGAAACCTCAGACGCGATACCAAAAATACATCACCATCACCTCCAATGCTCTCTCAGCTCCCGAGCCCCGCGCGTAGTGACGCTGGCAGAGAAACGTCGGCGAACATGAAGATGATCCAGCATCAGGCGTCGTCGTCGTCGTCGGTGTTCACGACGAGCCGGGCACCTCCAAGCCGTTCGTCGCTCGTCATTGACGGCATCGAGCTCAACGACGATGAGCACATCACAGGGAGGTACTCGGTCGGCAAGCTGCAGCTACTGCGCCACTACCAGAGAAACACTAGCAAGACCCGCGTCGTGTGTGTGCTGCTTTTGTCGCTGTTACCTGCGATCGGAATCATCTGTGGCCTAGAGCTCATCCCGTTGGGCAACCCGCGAGGGGGGCTTCGGGCCAATGCCACCTCGCTGGTGCGGTCCGCGCTGTCCCACTTGCTTCTCACAGCGACGTTTCTCCTGGCTGGCAAACAAGAGCTGCTCTTGAGCGATGAAGGATACTCAATCAAGACCATCCTGGCCATTTCCGCGCTCACGAGCGCGAGTCTCGAGGTACTTTGGGTAGGTGTCGCGATGCTCTGGGATCGGTACCCAGTTCCGATGCGCGAGTTGTTGGGCATCGTGCCGTGGACGGTGTTTGTCGTCATCGGTCACTGGTTATTCGCGAGGCGCGAGATCGCCGCCAAGTGGGCGAGCATCAAGATATACCTCCCCGTGATCGGCTTCGAGCTGCTTCTCTTCTACTTCTTTCTGGTGCTCTCGATCGGCTTTGCGCGTGTGACCGACGGGATCCAGATCGCCATGGTCCTCGCATTCCCCATCATCAAGGTTGTCGTTAAGAAGTGGATCTGGGAGTACTCCATGTGCCTCCCGGACCTCACGACGTCCGTGACCGTGTGTATGGTCGAAATTTCATGCGCGTTGTACCAGACACTTTGCATCCAGAACGCGACATCCACCGAGCTCGGCGCACTGATCATGGTCATGGATTTCATGCAGATCGCGCTCGAGCTGCGAATGTATTTGGGCGACGAGAGCCTCCAGGAGTCGACGCGAACTGTCGCGCCGTCTTTGCATCTGATTGAGAAAGAAGTGGGTGAACCCGGGCCACTGTTCGAAGACTCCATCCGAAGCGGGCCGCGAGCGGACGACGCGGACACGGTTGCTAGGGCGTACTCTCAAGTAGTACCAAGTGAACTGGTCGACCGCCAGCGCCCCGATCGGGTAAGTCGTGTTCTACCGCCGGTGACGGTGAAAACAACACGCACCACACTGAAGCCGCGGGGCACTCCGTCGAGTGCGGTCCACGTGATCGATGGCGCCACGATTCGTGCCACGCTGGACGAGCTCGTGGGCGTGGAGAAGGCGCTCCACCGCGTGTTCGCGTGCGAAGTGCTTGTGTTCGTCGAGTTTATGAAGATCTCCATGCCGATCCTTTACAGTTTGTACATTCGCTGGGTGCACGCGCTGCCACGAGTGCGACCCTATAACCTCGTGGTATCGTCGCTCACGTCCACACAAATAGCTGCGGCGGGTTCCAACGCCGTGACGTACGCGTTGCTCGAGGGGACGGCGTTCGCACTGATGTGTTGGTTCATTCGTCACCATTACGGCTTTTCGCCGCTGCACCAGCTCGCGTTCGTACTCGAGTCGTACGGGATGACGGTTCAGGGCAAACTCCTCGGCAGCTTTCTCACGATTGTTTGCTCCATCACGATGCACCAAGGGATCGACCTGACGTTCCAGTTCAACTTCGCCAATGCCACGCTGTAGACGGTTTCAACGGACGGCGACCGTTGCGGCCCGTTTCTCTCTGTTTATCTTGCTAGACGTGAACTGGTGTGGCGTTTGCATGCCGGAGGGCTCGTTCTTCCTCCATGCGTCGACAGCACTCAGACGTGGCTCCAGCTCTGCAAGCGTGGGCTGCACCGACGGCCCCCGAGCGGTCACGTGTCCTTCAGCGCACAAGACAGAGCCGGCGCGCTCTTGCACACCGCATTTACAACTGGTCGCTGTGGGCGTTCGTTGTGGTGCTCCAGCTGTCGCAAGTTTTCAGTGCCCTCTCATCGACCCAGGGAACCCAGCAGCAGGCAATTTACGGGCGCGAGCCGCACAAAGGTCGTGGTGTCTTTGCGGGCACAAATGACGACCCGTTCGCGGACCGACTTGTCGTGTGCGGCCTCGAGACTCGACTGTACAGGCCCATCCAGCTCAGCACCGCGCTCGCGTCGTCCCGGGCGGTTCGCGAAGATTCAGCGAAGTCGTCTATCAACGGCTATCGTGTCATTAGCCGCGATAGCATCTCGCTCGAGACATCGGTTCGCCGCCACTACGGCCACGTATGCGGTCAGCTCGCGGCGTCGCTGGACGCGATTCGCGCTGCCTGCTCGAGCCTCGGCTACAACATCTCGGACGCCATGCAGCTTCGCATCGCGACTAGCGATAGTGACGACTCGCTGGTGAGGCTCTCGTCGGTGCTGCCTGTGATCGTGATGCCGTACTGGGATAACGCCAAGTACGCGCGGTACGCCGTGCCAAGTGAAGACGGGAGCGCCTGTATGTTTCGTCTCGCAGGCAAGTTCGACAACCCGATGGTAACGGACAAGTTCTTGCGCAGCGTGAATCGATCCGTGCGCCATGCCAAGACAGAAGAGTGGCTCGGTATTGCAGGGGGCACGTGGCGCCACGGCTGGTACGAGCACGCCGCCACGCAATCGCGGTGGTACTCGGACATGATCAGCACCGACCAGAACTCTCCCGACGGAATCGCACAGCGTCAGTTCGACCTCGCGACGCGAGCCGAGTCCGACTGTATCAACTCTGACGTTTGCGCGGAGTTCGAAGCCACCCAGTTTTGGGGGAGGGATCTGTTCGTGCGAGATCAGGTGGACTGGTACACGTCGGTCGCGGTCATGGACGGCCAGCGCAAGGGCGTGTTTGTGTTAAAGTCGTCCCGGGCGGTGTGGGCTTCCAGTGTCTATCGGATCGAGACGCTTCTTACCAATGTGTCGATGGCGTTCTTGCTCGTTCGCTGGCTCACCGCGCTTGTCGCCACGCACTCAATCGGCACGACGATCGGTCTCGGCGCACTGTCGTGCGCACGCTCGTTCCATCTGATGCCGATCATGCTGTCGCCGCGGCTCAAGACACTGTTAGCCGCGTTCTTGTCCATAGGGTGTCAGTTTGAAGGGGACCAGCGGAGCCTCGGCGAGGCCTACTTTGTCATGTACCCGGCGATCACCGAGAGCGTGTTGTTCTTTTACGGGGTGTTGAACCTACTCGCCAAGCTGCTGCAACGGCGTGTGAGTGACGCGCTCTTCGGGCCGACGCTGATCGTGATGTGCGGGCTCCACTACCTGCGTTTTGAAATCGCACAGTCACAGTGGTTTGGCATCGACGGGCGCGTGACCAGCACGGTGACCTCGGCCGAGTTCGAGGCGACGGATGTCCTCGATTTCCTCACGACTGACATCGGTGTCCGCCTCAATGGCCGCGTCTGGTGGCTCTACAGTCTCAAGCTAGGCGTGATGGCCGCGCAGGTGGTCGCGCTGCTAGTGTTCTCGGACAATACAAGTCCCCGCCAACAGCGGCCAGTCTGCGCCGCGGAAAAGGCGCTTGCGGTGCGCGTCGGCTATAACGGAGGGCTCGGTCGATCGTCGTTTCACTCGGTGTACAAGGTGTCGCCACGCGGCACCGAGGTGACAGACCGGCAGGTGACAGCGATCATACCGACGAGGGTGACGAAGTCTCAGAGAAAGTCCACGCAAAAGTCCGACATGGTCGTCGCGATCGCCCCGTACGAAGTGGTCCGGGCTGGTTTTGTGCTTCTCGGCCGCGACGCGCTCGTGTCGTCGAGTGAGTGGTACCTGTTCTTGGCCTCCGCGCCTTTCCGCAAGTGTCACGTCCCCATGGACCACCTCCGCATGACGGTGTTTACGGTGGCCGGCTCGTCGGTGCGGGTCCCGGACCGAGAGCGCGTCTACGAAGTCGGCGAGCGGCCGCAGATGCTGCGCATGACAGACCCGCGCTTCGAGCAAGTCAGTGCATGGGCCATCTCGCTCGGAGCGTTACAGTAAACCAGGTTCCCTACCACGCGTTAGAAGGCTTTTCTTGTCTCCCACAAGTCTATTGATGTGATGATGTCCACCCGGCGATTTGTCCAGCTAATCTTGGCGTGGCTTCTCGCCTCCCAAACGCCTTCAACCACTGCGTCCGCAACCAGCTAGCATTGATTGACCAACGGCATGGGCGTCGTGAACGCCGCCCCAAAGACTGCGCGTGTGAGGCGCTGGGCCGTTCGACTGCAGTGTGATCGTGCTACTCTACTGTGCGCGTACAACTGGGGCGTGTGGGGGCTCCTGGCGCTGCTGCTGCTCTGCCAGGCGCTCGCGGTGATCTGGAACTCGGTCACGTACTCGCTGAAAACGTCCTTTGGCAGGGACCCGAGCACGGGCAAGTACGTGATCCCCGGCACCAACGACGAGCCCTACGCGGACCGCGCGATCGTGTGCGTCTCGGATGGGTACACGTACCGGCCGATGCAGCTCTCGGCGGCGCTGAGTGCTCAGTCCACTTCCGACGCGTCCCGGTGGCCCTCCAACGGCGTCGACGGCTACCGCGTGGTCGTCCGAGATACCAACGTGCTCGCGGAGCTCGGGTTTGCCAGCGTCGCCAAGTACAGCCAGACCTGCGACACGCTGGCGCTCACGATGGATGCGATCTTCGACGTGTGCGACGCGCTCGGGTACAACGTATCGCGCGACGTGCTCCGTGTCGTGCTCGGGCTGGGGACGGACCGCGTGACGGCGCTGCCAGCGCCGTTACCAGTGCTATTCGTGCCGTTCTGGGACCGGGCGACCGCGGGGCGCTTTGTCGTGCCCGGCGCGGACGGCAGCGCGTGTGTGTTCCGCGCCTCGGGCCTTTTCCAGGACGAAACCAGCGGCTTTGCCTACTTGACGGCCACGACGCGCGCCGCACGCGAAGCCGCGACCGTGGCGTGGCTCGGGTCCCCGGGCGGCGCGTGGCGCCACGGCTGGTACGAGGAGCTGAAAACGCGCTCGGCGTGGCACATGGACGTGCTGAGCAGCGTGCGCGACGGCGGCCCGCGCGAACTGCCGTTCCTCCGCTTTGATCTCCTCAACGCGGCCGCGAACAGCACGCCGATCGCGTGCCCCGACTACGACCGTGTGCATTGCGTCTGGCGCTGGGGGGACGACTCGTGGGGCTCCGAGCGCAGCACCATCAGCGCGCGCTCCGACGCGTTCTTCACGGTCATCGTCTCGAACGGCCGGCGCTACGGGCTTTTTAACCACGAGTCGGCCGACGTGTTCACTATCACGAGCACGGCCGGGCTGGACCACCTCATCTCGAGCGTCACGGTGGCGGTGCTGCTCGCGCGCTGGTGCGCGGCGCTCTGCGCGCTCTCGCGGTCGCGTGAGACAATCGGCATCGGCGCGCTCGCGAACGCGTCGTCGTTCCGGCTGCTGCCGCTGCTGCTGCTGCCGCGGCTCAAGGCGACGCTCGAGGCCTTCTGGAGCGTGGGCTGCCAATTCGAAGGATCGCAAATGGCGCTGGGCGAGTCCTGGTTCGTCGTGTACCCGGCGATCGCCGAGACCGTGCTGCTGCTCTTCAGCGTGGTCAACGCGCTCGCCAAGCTGCTCAGGCGCCGCGTGAGCGACGTGCTCTTCGGGCCCACGCTGCTGTGCTTGGGGCTGCTCCACTACTGCCGCCTCGAGCTCGCGGCCGCCTCGCGGCTGGGCTTCCACGGCCGCGTGACCACCGTCGTGACCGCGCAGGAGGTGGACGAGGCGCCCGTGACCGCGCTGCTCGCGAGCGACCTGGCGTTTCGGCTCAACGGCCGCGTGGCGTCGCTGTTCGCGTTCAAGCTCGCGCTGCTCGCGCTCAACCTCGCGCCGCTCGTCGTCGGATCGCGCCGCGTGGCGTCAGAAGACAGTGGGAACGATGACAGCGGCGTGGCGCGGGCGCTCGCGATGTGCGTCGACCGCAACGGCGGCCTCGGGCTTGGGCCGCGTCTCGTCTCGCGCGAGGTGCCACCGTACGAGCTCGTGCGCGCGGGCTACGTGGTCGTCAGCGCGTCGAACCCGGCGGTGGCGCCGCTGTTGTCGTCGCCCAAGTCCGAGTCGTCGGAAGCCCCCGCCGCGACGGCGCCGCTGTTCCTGATCAGTGTCAGCCACTGGCTGTGGCTGCTCGCGTCGCCGCTCCGGCTTGCGCTGCGCGTCTCGGTCTTCGAGGCGCGTGTCGACCACGCGAAGGACGACCAGGCTGCCGCTGGCGGCCCCGTGGCGCGCGTGGACGCCACGCCGTGCGTGTGCTTTGTCAGCGACGCGCGGTTCCGCCACGTGCGGCCGTGGCGGCTCGCGGGCTGTGCGGTCGCGTGAGCGGTCGGTCTCACCAAGCTCATCGCGTCGGTTTCCTTACTTTCCTCCTCGAAACGCCGCCGGCGCCACCGCGTCAGCCTCAGCGGCTAACTAATCTTTTGGTGCAGACCTCGACTCCGTCACCATGCACCAGCGCCAGCCCCACAAGCGCGAGGAGGAACAAGGCGCGGTCCAGGACACCGCAGTCCGCGCGGCCTCAGCGAGCGTGATGGCGCGGCTGCGCGCGACCCACGCGCGCGACTGGCGCGTGCTCGCGACGCGCTCGTACCACTTTGCGCTGTGGCTCTTCCTGGCGCTGCTGCTCGCGGTGCAGCCGCTCTCGTTCGTCTGGGGGCAAATGACCACCACGATCCGCATGCTGTACGGGCGCTCGCCGCTCCTGGGCCCGTTCACGGTCTCCGGGAGCACCAACGACGAGCCCTTCACGGACCGCGCGGTCGTCTGCAGCCTCGTCGGGCGCCTTTACAAGCCGGCGCAGCTCAGCGAGCTGCTCGCCAACACGACGACTGCGAACGCCACCGCCGAGACGCCGCCGGCCCACGGCTACCGCGTGATCCCGCGCGCGGGCCACGTGCTCGCGCCCGAGGTGCGCGCGTTCCACGCCAACACCTGCGACCAGATCGCGACCACGCTTGACGGCATGCGCGAGGCCTGCTCGTCGCTCGGGTACGACGTCGCGGGCGTCGAGTTTCTGCGCGTCGTCGTGTCGGGCGAGGGCACCGACGCGCCGGTCGTGGCGCTGCCCACCACGCTGCCCGTGCTCATCCTGCCGTACTGGGACAGCGGACGGTCGGCGCGGTACGTGATCCCCGGGACGGACGGCCACGCGTGCATGTTCCGGCTCGCGGGCAAGTACGTGGACGCGACGCAGCCGCGCGCGCTGCTCAACGGCGTGGACCGCGCCGTGCGCGAGGCGCGCACCGCCGAGTGGCTCGCGCTGCGCGACGGCGGCGTGTGGCGCCACGGCTGGATCGAGGACCCGGACGACGCACGCGCGCGCTGGTACTCGGACGTGATCACTACCGAGGCGCGCGGCGCGTTCGGGCTGCGGCGCCGCCAGTTCGACACGTCGGCGGGCGCCGGCGGCGTGGTCGAGAGCGACTGCGCGAACGACCCGAGCGCCTGCCGCGGCGCGGCCTCGCGGCTCTTCTGGGGGAAAGACCTTTTCCTCACGGCGCAGACGCTGTGGGCCACGTCCATCACGATCCTCGACGAGCAGCGCCACGGGTTCTTCATGTACGAGGGCGACATGCTGTACCAGACCTCGAGCACGTACCGGCTCGAGTCGGTGATCGCCAACGTGTCGGTGACGCTGCTGCTCTTCCGCTGGCTCGTGGCGCTCGTGGCCACGCAGCGCAGCGGCGGCGCCACGACCATCGGCCTGGGCGGCGCGCTCTCGTGCGCGCGCGCGTTCCACGTGCTCCCCATCGTGCTGCTGCCGCGGCTCAAGACCGTGCTCGCGGCCTTCTGGACCGCCGGCTGCGTGTTCGAGGGCGACCAGCGCACGCTGAGCGAGGCCTGGTTCGTCATGTACCCAGCGCTCGCCGAGTTCGCGCTGGTGCTCTTCAGCCTGCTCAACCTCACGGCCAAGCTGCTGCGGCGCCGCGCGAGCGACGCGCTCTTCGGGCCCACCGTGCTGCTGCTGTGCCTGCTCCACCGCGTGCGCGCGCCGATCGCGGACTCGGGGCTCTTCGAGATGAGCGGCCGCGTGGCCACGCGCGTGTCCTCGTCGCGCTTCGACGCGCTGCGGGTGGTCGATCTGTTCTCGCCCGCGGTCGGGTTCCAGCTCAACGGCGCCGTGCCCTCGGTCTTCGCCATGAAGCTCGCGCTGCTCGCGCTCAACCTCGTGCCGCTGCTCGTGGGCGCGCACAACACGAGCGTGCGCTCGCGCGTCCGCGCCGGCATCGTGCGCTGCGAGGCCGAGCGCGCGCTGGCGCTGCGCGTCGCGTGCAGCGGCGGGCTGGGCCGCTCGCACGTCTACGACGTCTCCGGGACCACGGGGGAGGCCGCCGCGGCCATGCGCGTGGTGCGCTCGAACCGCCACCTGGACGCGATCGTGCCCATGCCGCCATCGGCCAAGTCGGGCGGCTCGCGCGCCGGCTCCAACCTGAACCCGGCGGCCCGGCCCACGGGCACGCTGCTGCCCTACGAACTCGCGCGCGCCGGGTACGTCGTGCTGGGCCGCGACGCGCTCGTGTCCATGAAGGACTGGTTCTGGTTCATGGCCTCGGCGCCGTGCCGCGCACTGGGCGTCCCCATGCGCCACCTGCGCATGGTCACGTTCACGCTCGAGGACGAGGACGCGAGCGGCGTGCTCAGCGTGAGCGAGCGCCCGACCATGTGCCGCGTCACGGACGAGCGCTTCCGCGGCGTCGGCGCCTGGGAGATCTCGGTGCGCCCGCTGCAGTGACGCGACGGCTGCACCGTCGCGTCCGGGCAGCCTCGTTGGGCATCGGTCTCATCTACGCTGCCTAGCCGAGGATCAAACCCTACAAATAGAACTTCCGACCACGTTGTCTTGACTGTCGTCAGCCAGTTCCGTGAGATCGACACCATGGCGGCACTCGGACGTGCGGCCCCCGATCCGCCGCTGATGGCGGTCGCGCCCGCCGCGCCGTCCTTGAGGGACCTCACGCGGGAAGCCCACGCCGACGTCTCGCAGCAAAGCCGCGTCTCCGTGGCCAAGGCGCGCCGCTTCGCCGCGTACGCCGCCACGAGCTCACGCAGCCGCCAAGCGGCCGTGCTGGCGCTGTACCCACTGCCAGGCCTGCTGCTCGCGCTCGCGCTCGCGCTGCTGCCGCTGCGCGCGCCGCAGCTGGGCATGGCCGCCAACGGCGCGTTCGCCGCGCAGATCTTCGGCGTCAACTTGACCGCGGCCGGGAGCATGATGCTGCTGGCGCGCGCGCTCGCTGCTGGCGCGCGCGCTCGCCGGTGTCGCGCACCGCGAGTACCCGACGCGCGCGATCGTGCCCATCGCCGTGCTCACGGCGGCGCTCATGACCGCCACGGTCGTGGCCGTGGGCCTCTCGTGGCGCTTCCCGATCCCGTTCTCCTGGGCGCTCGCAGCGCTGCCGTTCTCCGTGTACATCCTGGCGGCCCACGCCGTGGTGTTTGAGACGACGCGGAGATTACGGCTGACACGAGCGACGCGCGCGCGGCTGCTGCGTGTGGTGCCGTCGATCGGGCTCCAGATCTCGCAGATGCTCATCTACCCGGCGTACTCGACGCTCTTCGCGGCCACCGAGGCCGAGTGGATGCGCTTGGCGCTTGTCGTGCTCTTCCCGGGCCTCAAGGCCGCGCTCAAGCGGTCCGTGCTCGCGCTCTCGCGGCGCCACACGGGCGACTTTGCGCGCGAGGCCTCGTCCTGCGGCGTCGAGATCTGCGCGTCGCTGTACCAGGCTGCCATGATGCAGGCGTCGCCGTCCACGCTGGTCACAGCGACGGTCATCGCGCTCGACGTCGCGCTCAACCTCGTCCACTTTCGGCGCGCGATGGTGCGGCGCTCGATCTTGCCGCCCGATGAGCTGTTGGAGGCAGCGACGGCGATGCTCCTGGACGTGTCCCGGCCGCCGATCCACGACCACGAGCTCGCGCGCTTCGCGACCAGAAAGGCACATGATCGGAGACCATGCCGGGCACCGTGGAGAGGTCCTAGCAGCGTCGTGGAGCCGGGCGTTGGCGATGTCAAGCGCGTCTCGTCCAGTGCCGACAGCGACTGCGTGGTGCTGGTGCACGCGCTGGAGCTGCTCCAGGCGGCCGAGCTCGTGCTGCTGGAGGAGTACATCGAGGTGATCGTGCCGCTCGCGAACGCGGGCTACGTGGTGCTCGCGTCGCGGCTGCCCTCGGCCGTGTACCACCCGACGCTCGCCGCGTTCTACTACGAGCCCGACCGGCTGACGCCGGCCGTGCGCAACATCCTGCTGTACACGCTGCTCCAGGCGCTGACGCTCGCGGGCGTGTGCGCCGCGATGCGCGCGCGCTTCCGCATGTCTGCGCTGGCGCTGTTGGCGTTCGTGATGGAGAGCCACAAGTGGTCGCTGCTCGTTAAGCTCACACTGTGGTTCGCCGCGATCACGCTCTCGCCCGTCGTTCATTACGGTGCGTTTGGTGTGGTTTTGCCGTGGAGCAGGCGTTCTCGATGTGTGGGACTGACGCGTTGTGTTGTCGGAAGGCCTCGACTTTACGTTCACGTTTGCGTTTACTGTCCCAGGGACGGAGAGCTAAGGTCACCAAAAACGCCAACAGCGAGGCCGTGTCGCCCCCCCCCCCCCCCCCGCTGGCGTCCACGTGAGATGAGAGGAACCAGCTCCGTTGGGAAGACAGCGACGCACTCGCGACTCGCGAGTCAGATACATGGAGGTGACAAGTCTGTCTGTCGACTAGTGCAATACCTCTTAAAAATGATATGGGTACATGTGGTGCACTGAAAGGATCAGAACAGAGTCGGACACAGTACCGGTATGTGGAGACCACCATCCATGTCATCCGCGGCGGGGACCCGATCCCACAAGGCGACACGCCTCTCACCACCCGACCACCCGACCCGAGAGCGCTCCTTTCGATTGGCCACGTGGGAACGGCTTTGGTGTGTGTGTGCCATCCTGTCGGGCGTCGAGAGATCCTCAGTGACTCTGTCCGCAACGTGCGTTCCAGACGTCAGTGGGCTCTAAAGTGTTTTGTTTTGGGCGTGCTGCTGCACAGGACTTGAGCACAGTCAGCGAGGGAGACGCGGGAGCATGCAGTTGAAGAGCGAGCTCGAGCCGCCGCGGGGGTCTCTCTCCAAAAGCGGACTTTTGACAAAAGTGGGGGCTATTCAGAACTGCTTGCCAGGAGTGGGCAAAAACTGACAAAAGTGGGGGCGGTCACGCTGGCAGAAGTGGCTTGT
>JAMFLL010000783.1:0-25983 GCA_027475725.1 Pythium rhizo-oryzae | reverse complement strand
CGGCGTCCGCCTCGAGCAGCGGCGCGTGCTCGTCCAGGTACTCGACGGCGCGGCGCGCGGCCGTCACGACGCGCGGACTCTCGGTCGCGAGCGTCATGGGGGGATCGATTATAATGCGGACGCAAATGGCCGAGTGCGGCCGCGGATGTCCAGACCGGCCGGAGTTGTCCAGAGAGCCCGGCGTTTCCTTCCAGAGTGACCGATTGAGCCCGAGATGTACGGTCCGCGAAACGCCGAAGCGGGAAAAGGGGTACACGCTCCAAGAGGCAAAACCAAAGTGGCCGCCGCGTCGCGGACGGCGGCAGCCGAACACACAGGCACAGACAGACAGGAACAGCCGAACGGGGTAGGGGATTCCACCTGTCGCAAAACAAGGTGAGGTACAATCTGGGAGCGTCTGCGCTAGTTTACCTGGGTGCGCAGTGGCTGCGGCAGAGCCGCCTGGCGGGAGATGTCCCATCGGAACTCTTTGTTTTGCCATGCGTTGACATGCAGCCGTGGCGAAATGAAACGCATGCAATATGGAGGCGTCGAATGCCGACTGCTAGTGTTCTGCGAAGACTGCTGGGACTGGTGGGGCGGTCATCGGATATTCCAGACGCCAACGGTTACTGTAGTCGTGTCAATGATAGCCCACCGCCTTTTGGGATTCGAGAGCCCCGCATTGTCGTCATGCCGAACAGGTACACTCTGTGGGTGCTGGCACCAGCCCCGGCTGTCGGTTGTTGTGGAGTCTTGCCCGATGTGGCACTGCCATGGCGCTGCCATTGGCAGAGCTTGGCACGAGTCACGACTGACGCCGATGCAAGAGGGGGGCGGACCGGGGGTTACTCACGCCCTCGGCCGGATCGCGATCGCGTTGCTGCCGGGTGGCGCATGCTGATGCAGACCATAGTGAAGTCAAGTCTAAACTGTGCAACCGAAGGGCGTTTGCGAAGCGACACTCGTCGTGGGTACACTCCCCTGGGGGTACACAGAAGCTCAAACGCCTGCACCCAATAACACGGGAAACCGGAGGCGCTTCTCTCGAACACGCTTCCTCTGTAACCGACTACTAGTTCCTGGTTACGCAACTTCATCAAAGGACCGTAGCAATTATTGTGTTCCACAATTTATTGCGTACTGTCCACATTGGAAACCAGAGTCACGCCTCCACAAACGCAGCTCGTGGATCTGAGCCCACCATGGACGCCGTCGTCTTCAAGAAGCGTGCGAAGAAGAGCAGCGGCGCCGCCACAGCCACACGGAAGCGCGCGCGACACGACGAGGACGCGCAGGACGACTCATCTGCGAAGCGCGACGAGCTAGTGGACCAGGAGGCGGACCCGGAAGTGGACCCGCTGCAGACCATTGAAGAGCTACGCGAGGAGCAGAGGCTGCGCGCGCAACTCCTGCGAGAGGAGCAACGCAAGGCCAAGAAGCGGTCTGCTGCTGCGTCTGCCTCTTCAACCACTGCGGCGGCCGCCAGCGACGCGCAGTACGGACTCCACGACCCCAAGAAGGACGGCGCGGCCGGCCAGAAGTTGCTGAACCTGCTCGATGGACAGTTCACGGGCCAGAGCGGCGTGACGCAGCGCGACCAGTACGAGGAGCTAGCGTACGTGGTGTTATCGAGCGGAGGAGCGTGTGTTGTTGATGGAAGCGGCTGATTTTGATGGACTGACGCTGGTTCATGTGTGCTGTAGGAACAAGTACATTGAAGAGCGACTCCAGAAACGAGCGGACATCGATGCCGATGCGGAGGGCACGGGGACACCCGGCATCCCGAACGATGAAGACACGCTGTACGCAGAGCTGCGCAAGGAAGTGGGCGGCCCCAAGGCCGCGTCCGAGTCGGCCCACGGGGGCGTGCTCGTGTGGAACACGGGCATCGCCGAGGTCGAGCTGCCATCGGCGTACCACGAGAAGACGATCCGTGAGACCGCCAAGGCGCTCGAGCGCGAGCGGGTCGCGGCCTCCAGCAAGATCGACAGCTCGGCGCTGCCGGCCAACTTCAGCACGGACTTCAACCGCCACAAGACCGAGTTCATCGCCGAGCTCAAGGCGCTTCCCCGCGGTACGCACACAAGTTGTGGCGATGGGTTTTGCCATAAGCTAACCTTGAATTGTTTACGCCTCAACCAGAGGAGCAGCGCGACCGCGGCTTCGTGGCCGCGCCCAGCAAGCACAAGCCCAGCGACGACCAGGCCGTCTCGCGCTTCCGCAAGATGGAGGCGCGCCGCCGCCACAATTGATCCACTATGCAAATGTACTGATATACCGGTTAGACACCCACGTACCCGTGTGGTCGGGGTACATCGTGTACCCACTGTACCCTGCCCCCTCTGACTTCTTTTTTGCCCCGTGTCATCATTTCCCAACAAAACGCGAATATGGCGAGCTGGCTCTGGGGCAACGAGACGACGGAGCAGGCGCAGATCGTGGTGAGCGCGCTGCAGAGCGAGCTGGACGAGCGCGAGGGCAAGATCCAGGCGCTGGAGGCGGCGCTGCGGCGCGAGCAGCAGGAGTTCGCGCGCGTCGTGGGCGACGAGATCCAGGCGCTCGAGCAGCGCAAGGCGCGCATCGAGCAAGAGCTGCGCGAGGTGGACGCGCTGCTCCAGGAGAAGCAGCGGCTGCTCAGCGGCGGCGGGAAGAAGGACAAGGCGTCCGGCAAGTCCAAGACCAAGAAGAAGAAGAAGGATGACGGCGCGACGGCGGTGACCACCGCCACGCCCACGGCCACGCCCGCGAGTAAGAGCAAGGCAGCGGCGGCGGTGGCCACGAGCGACGCGGCCGCGACGCCCAAGACGGCGGTGGCGCCCGCGGCGGGCGAGCCGCCGGCCAAGCCCAAGACGCTGCCGATGGACGAGCAGCTGGCCAAGATCGCCAAGGTCGAGCCCAACGTCGCGTTTATCATCCAGCGCAGCACGGTGCGTTTCTGTGTGGTGGACGAGCGAGGCGGTGGATGTGGATGTGGGTACTCATGCGTAACGTGTGCTGTTTGTAGAACGCCAACACGGTCGTGTACGCGGCCGGGCGGACCGCGGACGGGCAGATCGACAGCGCCAAACCCATGGACGTGTACTGGATCATGTACGAGAAGAGCGGCGCGCCGCGCGAGGACCTCAACATGATCGAGCGCAACACGGCCTACGGCGTGACCTGCGCGCCGTCCAAGACCACGCGCGGCGAGTTTGCGGCGTCGCTCGCATCGCTCAAAGACCGCGACTGTGTGCTGCTCGTGGACGCGCACGGCAACGTGCAGGCTCGCACGACCATCAACGGCAAGAAGGGCATGGTGCTGCGACGCGTATACGTGCAGATGACCAGCAGCTGGGGGCTCCCCACGGTCGACTATGTCGAGATCTTTGGCATCGACCCGCAGACGCACGCGCCCGTGTACGAGAAGAAACTCAACAAGTAAACAAGAAAACACACACAAGAATGCGTCATTGAATGGTGTGGTCTACTTAGCGCCCGCGGCGCATCATGACGAGCGCCGCGGCACTGACGGTCGTGGCGAGGATGCCGCGTAGCACGTGCTCCGGGACGTCGTGCGTCACATATTTGGACGTGAGGAACACGCCGAGCCCGAGCGAGCCGCCCAGGCGTACGGCCGTGGGCACGTGGATCGTGTGGCCACGCCACGCCGTGAGCGCTGCGGCAGCCGAGGTCGGGACGATTGAAAGCAGCGAGGTGCCGATGATGGTTTCTTGCGGGAGCTCCGTGGCCGCTGTCAGGTACGCTGTGACGATCACGCCGCCGCCGACGCCTACGAGACCGGAGACAAACCCCGCGAGCCCACCCACAAGTGCGTACGGCGCGTTGGCCGCGACGAAGCCGATGGGATCGCGCTGGATGCGAGCAAGAAACCGATTAGCACTGTCACCCTCCGGGCCGCCGAACCGCTGCAAGTCGAGTGGCGCGGCGGTGGAGCTCGAATGTCTCTCTGTATTCCGCTTCGCAGGGAAATAGGCGCTGTCTTTGAGTGCGACGACGGGTGCGCTGGCGAGCATTGCCATGCCCACGGCGAGCGAGAGCTTGCTGCTTGGAACGCGCTGGGCGAGCCGTACGCCAAGGCGGGCACACACGATCGACGGCACGGTCGCGACGACCGCAAGCGGCGCGTTGCAGGCGTCCGCGCGCCAGTGGTTAATGACCCCCAACAGCGCGCTGAACGTGATAGCGCCATGTTGCGTGCCGTTGATGGTCTGCTGCGTCATGGCCGTGAGCTTGGCGAGCGCCGGGAGGAGTAGGATGCCGCCGCCCGTGCCTGTGAGCGCCGAGGCCACGCCAGCGCAGCCGCCAAGCGCCGCACTCACGCCGAACGAGAGGCCAGCGGAGCTGGAGGAGGAGGCGGAGGGGCTCGGTGTGGAGGCGGAGCAGAGCACACGATGTTGCTGGCGGCCGAGGCCGTGGCGGACGTGGCCGAGAACGCGGCTCCGCCGCAACATGGACGTGTTTGCAGCTGCTCGGTCTCCGTTGAACAGCTCCAAGAATCTTCCAAGGTCACGTGATGGATGGAAGATGTTAACGATGAGGCTTCAATTAAGTTAACTTCATATTCTCGCTCAGAGTCCGCGCCGCAGCATGACGAGTGCAGCCGAGCCGAGCGTGGCGCCGAGCAGGTCGCGCAGCACGTCCTCGGGCACGTGGTGGGTCAGGTACTTGGACGTGAGGAAGACGCTGAGCCCGAGCGACGCGCCGAGCCGCACGGCCGTGGGCACGTGGACCGACTTGGCGCGCCAGTTGAAGTAGGCGGCGGAACCGGCCGTGGGCAGGATCGACAGCATGGACGTGCCGATGATCGCCTCCTGCGGCATCTCGCTCGCGGCCGTGAGGTACGCGGTCACGAGGATGCCGCCGCCGATGCCCACGAGCCCGGAGATGAAGCCGGCGAAGCAGCCGGCCACGACGTACTTGGCGTTCACGCGCGCGAAGCCCAGCGGGTCACGCTGAATGCAGTCGAAGTATTCGCGGCTCGACGCCGGGCGGTAGCACTGCAGGTCGAGCGGGTCAGCCTTGCCGCCAAACTTGGGGAACTGTGGACTGTTCTTGAAGACCATGACCGGCGCGCACGCGAGCATGGCGAGCCCGACTGCGAGCGAGAGCTTCTTGCTGCTCACGCGGTGCGCGGCACGCACGCCCACGCCGGCGAACACCACGGATGGCACGGTGGTCGCGAGCGCAAGCGGGAAGTTGCAGGCGCCCGCTTGGAGGTGGTTGAACGCGCCCAGCGCGACGCTGAACGCGACGGCGCCGGCCTGCGTGCCGTTGATGGTCTGCTGCGGCATGGTCGTGAGCCGCGCGAGAATGGGGATAATCATGATGCCGCCGCCGGCGCCCGTGAGCCCCGACATGACGCCCGAGAGTCCGCCCACCAGCGCACTCGTGCGCAGCGAGAGGCCCTCGCTGCCGTGAGAACGAGAGCGAGAGGACGACGGAGGCAGCGGAGACCGGCGGTGGCTTGACGAGGAGCTCAGCACGCGGCGCATTCGGGTCGTGGTTGCGGAGGGGGAGGAGGAGGCAAACGCCGCGCGTTGGTGCGGCGACGGTCGGCGCAGCAGCAGCAGCATGGCGGAGCAATAGGTGGCGGATTGCTGTGATTGCCGTGGGGGGATGAGGAGACCGCAGCTCTTGGAGAAGTGAGCCCTGGGTGGGGTGATGCGCGTCATCAGTTAACCTAAAAAGAAATCGAAGACGGTCTCCACTAAGTTAACCTGGCGTGAGTGATTGCCTTCTTCGATGTCGATGACGGCGGCGCCGGCCTCGCTCTGAGAGCGCTGGTAATCCATGCGGACTCACAACAAGAGTCAAGATTGTGGTGCGATAACAGCACTGCCACAGGACTGTGGCAGTGCTGTTATCGCACCACAATCTTGTCAGGCGACATGGCACGAGTGTTAAACGCGGTCAGACGGAGTGTATCCAAGTCACAAAGGTCAATGTCACTATTCAAAAGTGGAGCCATCTATGAGAGAGAGCAAGTCAAAGAAGACCGAGACGACTGTCGAGATGCCGACTAGTCCTTTGTAGCCACGTGCAGCTCCAAGCGCGTTTGAGGTGCTTAGAGCCCGCGGCGCATCATGACGATGGCCGCCGAGCCGAGCGTCGTGGCGAGAATCGTGCGCAGCGTGTCCTCCGGGACGTCGTGGGTGATGTACTTGGACGTGAGGAACACGCCGGCGCCCAGGCCGCCGCCGACGCGCACGGCCGTGGGAATGTGGATGGCCTTGGCCTTAATGTTGAAGTACGTCGAGGACGCGGCCGTGGGCACGATCGAGAGCAGCGACGTGCCGATGATGAACTCCTGCGGCATGTCGCTCGCGGCAGTGAGGTAGGCCGTCATGAGGATGCCGCCGCCCAGTCCGCAGAGCCCGGAGATGAAGCCCGCGAAGCAGCCCGCAAACACGTACTTGAGGTTGGCCTGCATGAAACCGGGGATATCGCGCTGCACGCGCTCGACGTATGGCATGGCGGCCGCGTCGTCGCTCGGCGCCGAGTAGAACTGGAGATCAAGCGGGTTGGCGCTGCCAGAGAACTTAGGGAAGTGGGGGCTCTTCTTGAGCACGATGAGCGGCGTACACATCAGCATGGCCGAGCCCACGACAAGCGACAGCCGCTTGCTGCTGAGCCGCTGCGCCGTCTGCACGCCGTAGCGCGCGAAGATGACCGACGGGATGGTCGTAACCATCGCGAGCGGCAGGTTGCACGCGCCGGACTGCAAGTGGTTGGCCGCACCGAGCGACGCCGCGGCGGTCACGGCGCTGATGGATGTGCCGTTGATCGCCTGCTGCGTGAGGTTGGTGAACTTGGCGAGCGTCTACATAGTTCACATGGAAGTGAGCTCCTCGCGCACGAGAGAAGCAGCTCTAAGACCCTGAGATGAGACGCACCGGAATGAGAATGAGCCCGCCGCCAACGCCCGTGAGCGCCGACACGATGCCCGCAAAGCCGCCAGCCGCAAGGCCGACGCCCAGCGAGAGCTTGGCGCCACCGCCGCTGTCGCCCTTAGGCGTCGCCGAGCAGAACACGCGCTGGCGGCTCCCGGCGGTGCCCCGGAACGCGGGCGCACGGCGCGTCGAGCGCGAGGTGGCGGAGGCGGCGGAGGAGAGGGCCACGCGGTGCATCGTGGGCAGCAGTAGTCGTGTGGGGAGGAGGAAGAGCGGGGGAGACTGGATGCGCTCGTCCTCCTGGGGGAGCCGTCCCAACTGGTTCCGCAAATGTCGCTACAACTGAGCTGGCGGGAGTCACTTGAGGTGATGACGCAAGTCACAGCCGAGGAAGTAAATTACCGTACATGGGGAGGAAAAATACAGTATAATTGTATTTACCGTATTCCCGGATTCCAGACGGTAATTTGGGCACTCTTCCAGTTGCGTGGGATGGCAATGCTGGCACGCTCGGCGGCGACGGCGGCCAGACGCGCTGCCTCGCGACGTATGACGCACAGCGCCAGGCGCCCACAAGGGGCCAACAGCGCCAGCAGCGTCCCCAGCGACCCAGTCGACCCGCGAGACGACCAGCAAGAGACTACCACGCAAGAAGCGGAGCAGACGAAGACGCAGCGGAGCCCGTGGCGCCACTTCCAGGCGTTCGGCTCGATGAACGAGTACGTGGACGTGACGCTGATCCACTACGACAACACCACAGCCACGACCAAGAAACCGGAATGATTCAGTAGACTCTACATGGACACAATGCGCTGTTTGTTTTCTGTATTATACTACCGGACTACGAACTAGTTTCCTTAAATGAGCATTACGACGGGGTCGTCGCCATCGCGCACATACATGAGCTTGTTGTCGACTTCGAGCTGCAGCAGCACGTCCTCGAGCTGCTTCCGGCTCACGCGAGGCGCCTTCTGGCCCGAGCGGCCGCCGCCGCGCGACTGGTTCAGGTGCGCCAGCACGGCCGTGAGCGGGAAGCTCTGGTCGTCGCCGCCCTCGCCAGCCTCGCTCATCTCGCCGAGCGTACGAGTCACGTCGTCCATCAGCTCCTCAGCACTGTGGGTATGGGCACAAACGAAACATGGATCCGTCAGTAAACAGAGTCTCGGGAGACACGACATGATGACGGGTACGCACCTGAACGCATCACGCGTTCGTTTCCTGGACGGGGAGTCAGCCACAGTCTTCAGCAGCGCCGCATCAATATCTTCCGTCTCTTGCGTAGGATCCTCGTACACAGATGTCTCGGGGAGCGGCATCGCTTCGTCGACAGCCACGGGATCCACCGGTGCCGACGAGGAAGCGGACGGGTGCGCCTCCGCGGTGTCGTGGTACAGAGCGAAGCTCATGAGTCCCATGGCACGCTCAGCGTCGACAACGTCAATGCTCTTGCTCAGTCGCGCCTTGGCATGGGCAGACGCGAGACGAATCAGCGTCTCCAAACTACGCGCCGTCACTGGTAGCGTACGGGCGGTCTGTTGGGAGCGCAGCTCAGCGTAGCCCTCGGCGATGAGATCGATGGCCTTGTCAGTGAGCACGGGCTGGAAACGGGTCTTTGCGTAGTAAATGAACTTCTTGAGGAAGTCGAGCGTCAAAATGCCGTGGCCGTTGCCACCCGACGACTGGTATCCGCCGTGGAGAAGCGGATCGTACTTCTGGAAGATCGAGTCGCTGCTTTCGCCATCGTTACGGGCGTCGCTGAGCAGCGCCATGTGGTCGGTGGAGCTGACTTCAAATGACAGCGGCGTACCCTCCTGACCGGGCTTTGTGTATCGGTGCATTCGCAGCACGTGGTCGGAAATGTTTCGGTCAGCGCCGCGGTCCAGCTTGTCGAGCACGACGAACAGCAGATCGAAACGCGACAGCAGCGAGTCTGGCAGACCAATGTTCTCCTGGGGCTTCTTGTTCTTGTTGTACTGGCCATACACCGGGTTTGCGGCGGCGAGCACGCTACACCGCGCGTTCAGTGTCGCGTGGATACCGGCCTTGGCGATCGTCACGGTCTGCTGCTCCATGACTTCGTGGATCGCCACACGATCCGCCTCACTGTTGCATCATCAGGGAGGAAGGGTGAGATCACCATCAACAGCTAAAAGAACAGTAACCTGAGAAGGAGGGCACACCTCATCTTATCGAACTCGTCGATACACACGATACCACGATCCGCGAGCACCATGGCACCGGCTTCGAGTCGGCGCTCTTTGGTTTCCGGATCGAGAGTCACGGCGGCCGTGAGACCAACACCGGACGAGCCTCGGCCCGTTGTGTTCACTGCCAAGGGAGCGATTGTGCGCACAAAACGGAGCAGCTGCGACTTGGCAGTCGACGGATCACCGACCATGAGGACGTTCACGTCGCCACGCAAGTGCGTGCCGTTGTCGAGGTTCTTCTCGACACCACCGAGCAGTTGAAGCAGGAGCGCCTAAGAAACAGAAAATAACTGGATCAGCACGAGATGTAGATGGCGAGACATCCAGGTGAGGGGCCACTTGTACCTCTTTGATCTCTTTGTGGCCATAGATGGACGGTGCGATGGAGCGGGAGAGGATGTCGAAGGCGTCTTCGCGCTTGGCAAACTCACGGACGTTGAGCAGGTCCTCCGTGGACATGACGATGCCGTTGACCTCTTTACCCAGCAGCTGCACGTTGTCAGCGATGAGCACTGTGCGGAAGACCGCGGTGGCCTGCGCGGCCGTCTTGCCGCTGAGCGGGCGGTAGATGCCGACGATGCGCACGCGGTCGCCGGGCTTGCACTTGTCAACGAGGTCGTTCTCGACGATGACGTCGCAGGACCGCGGGAGCTGGCCCAGCGGCGCCGTCTCGGGCGTCTCCTGCATGCTGAGCATTTGGTAGTCCTTGTACTGGCAGAGCCCGAACTCGGTCTCGAGCAGGTTGCCGTTCTCGTCGCGCGTGGGGTACACGCTAGACGTGGGCGCGCCGTCCAGCGACGTATGGTCGCGGTACTCGCGCGAGAGCATTGCGTTGGTCTCCTTGCAGTAGTGCACCGAGCGCACGACCTTGGGGCGCACGGCCGAGCACTTGGTGATGATGCCCTGCACGCACACGAGCTGGCACAGGTAGTTGGCCAGCAGGCCGCGCGGCGTCACGTTGTGGTGCCCAAAGTCGCCCTCGAAGCCCACGTGGAACTGCATGTCCTTGGTCGACTCCTGCTCCTTGCTGCCGTACAGGCTGTCGTAGTTGAACACGAGCTGTCATGGCACGAAACGTCCCCGGTAAGTCTCGTGGCGGAAAAGCCACACCGCGCGGCGCGTACGTACGTCTTTGATCGCGGCCTCGAAGGGCGGCACGAACTCCATGGGCTGGCGCAGCAGGCGGTTCACGATGTTGTCGGGCGCGCCGGCGCCCGTCTGGCCCGTGAACGAGCTGTCGTACTCGCGCAGGTCGTTCAGGTCCACCACGAGGCGGTGGCCCTTCTGGTTCATCATCGTGCGGATCTTCTCCGCGTAGTTGCCGAAGCCGTCCTGTGAGGAAGTAAGACGCCCGTGAGTCCCCACCGTCTTCCGGCGTCTATCGGCCGTTTTAGACGCCGACACCTACCTCATTCTCCAGAAACTCCTGGAAGTAGTTCTTGTGGCGGCGGAAGGCCTCGTCGGCCGCGTCCTGCTGCAGCTCCATCGCGTCTACGTCGGTGGCCTGGGCCTCGGGAAGGAACGGAGCGCCGCTGCGGTCGCGCGCGCGAGGGGAATATGCCGCCGGTCGGGTCTAACCGTCGAGTCCCTCTTGCCGCGCTTTTCACACAGGCGGGAGGGGCGCAAAAACCCACCGAATTCAAAATCACAAAAACCCACGCCCCGCCACCAGCAGCCGAAGCCGGCAGACAGACAGGTTTTCACAAATCTAGAGAAATTTGGATTTCAAAACGGGCGGCATCGACCAGATTCGCGCGCATCCCTGGTATCGTCTGCCCTGATTGTTTTATACAGAATGTGTTCGAAACAGGTCGTGATGATGATAACTAAGTACATTTGGGTTAGGAAATGGGTACACCTCGGGGGGATCCATCTCAGCTTGCTCCACGCCGTCACATCAGGGCGCAGACCTGGGACGCCGCGTGGACCACGTGCTTCTTCACGAACAGGTAGTTGTGTGGCCGCTCGGCCAGCAGCGCATCCTTCTCGCGCTGCAGCCGCGCGATCTCCTGCCGCAGGTGGAGCCGCTCCTCGTCGCCCACGCGGGCCATGCGCTCAAGGTCGCTATTGATCGCGACGAGCTCGGCCACCTCGGCGCGGTGCCGCTTGACCGTCCCGCAGATCCAGAGCACGAGCTTCGTGCTGCCGCGCAGCGACTCTGGGACGTCCTCGAGCTCGTTGTCGTCGCACGCCACGTCCGTGAGTAGCGGGCAGTCGCACAGCGTGTGGGGGAGTGTCGTGAGTTTGTTGTGCCGCACGTTGAGCACGCGAAGCTGCTGCAGGCGACCCAACTCTGGCGGCAACGTGGACAACTCGTTGTAGGAGACGTCGAGCACCTCGAGCCGCTCGCAGTACTGGATCTCTGGTGGTAGCTCCGTGAGACGGTTGTGATGCAGCTCGATTTTGCGCAGCTGGATGCAGTTGGCGATCTGCTTTGGCACGGCGCTGATCCGATTGTTGGATAGCAACAGCTCGCGCAGCAGCACGAGATTGCCAACCTCCGACGGAAGATGCACCAACTGGTTCCTCGACGCATTGAGCACGAGCAGCGAGTCGCCAAACTCCCACACAATCTCGTCCAGCGTCACCCAGTGCTTGTCCTGGAGATCCAGCACGCCGTTGGCATCGGGGCGGAGCGATTCATCGTCGAAGAAATCCTCCATAGAGGGCGGCGCGGCGGATGTAGTGGGTAAGCACGGCGTCCCAAACGCACTACGCGTCTAGGACTGCCATTGCTTTGTGACGCAATCACAATTAGACGAGACCGGACGCATGCTATCAATATCGTTCCGACGGTTGCCTTTTTCCCAATCACGACACATTTCATCCCGTCCATCACACCAAAACCAATTTGTATTTATCTACGGAGATCACTGGTTGTCGCTGCTCTCCTCTGTACCTTCTTCCTCCTCACCATTCGGCTCCAGCACCGCGAGCTCTACGCGAACGCGGTGCCACGCGTTGTTCAACACGCCTCGCATGTTCCAGATCGGAGCGATCGTGTCGGGCTGCACGTTGTAGGACGCGTCCACGGCTTTGCACGACACGTCCAGGTTCTTCGTGCCGGGCGGCACCTCAACATCGAGCTCCCACGGCGTCCATGCCCACGCGCGGTTGTACTTCTGGCGGCGCCCCGACTCGTGCAACTGCGCGGGCGTCCACGTCTTACCCCCGTCGGTTGACACGTCCACGCGGATAATGTTGCGGCCACCGCCACTCCAAGCGTACCCCTTAATCGTGATGAAGGTCGAGTCGGTCGCATCCTCGATCGTGTACACGGCACCGTTCTTGGGTTCGGTGATCGCTGATTGCACCGGCAATTCCTGAATCGATTCGCCAGCGAACTTCCAGTAGTCTTCGCGTGTGTAATCGACATTAGGCGGGAATCCCTTGTAGTCGCGCTGCTGCCAGAAGCTGGGACTCTCCTCGGACGAAAGAACGATCTTGTGGACAAACTTGACGTTCCGCGCACCGACCGTGCCCGGCACAATTACCCGCAGCGGGTAGCCATGGTCGCGCGGGATGGGCTCTCCATTCATCTCAAACGCGAGAAGCACATCCTTACGCGGGTCGAGCGCGGTGCCAATCGGAATCGACGCACCGTAGCTCTTGCCTTCCGTGTCCACGTCGAGTCCTTCAAACTGGACGTGTTGAATGATGCAGTTGCAGTCATCGCAGTTCTCAATGTTCTCAGCGACATCGCAGTCGTGGCCCTCGCGGCAGTCTTCCTCTTCGATGCCGATGCTCGCGAGCACATCCGCAAGCTTGACACCCGTCCAGTTGGCGGTCGAGAGCGCCGTCGTATCCCAGCTGAGACCGTTGACCTGCTTCACGCCTGACATCTCGGCACGCCGGTTACCGGCACACTGGATCGTCGTCGCGATCGTGTGGTGTTTGAACTTGGTCTTGAGGTCATCCAGCGTCAGCTCCACCTGCTTGCCTACGCAAACGCATTCGAACTGTCAGTCATCCAGGAGAGAAGGAGTTGAGCCAACAACACATATCGTACCGTTCTTGAGCCCGAGTCCTTGGATCTTGAGCGTGTAGTCGTCCACGTTGACGTCGGGCACGGGCAGGTGGTTGCGCACGAAGAAGAGCTCGTTCGGCGTGATGAACGACTCCATGAGCAGCTCCGGCGGCGGCTCGGCGTTGAAGGGCATGCTCGAGTTGATCTTGAGTGCCGGGTGGCGCGTCGGGTCGCGACTGTAGGGACCGTCGCCGTACCGCTCCTTGCGCAGCTTCTCCAGCGTCTCGACGTCTTCTTCCTTGAGGTTGCCTATGCGGAGCCCCTCGAGGATCTTGTGGACGTCGCCGTGGTTGTGGGCCGCGTACAGCTGCCAGAACGGCTCGATCGACTTGCCGGCCGCCAGCAGGATCTTGGTGCCGCCCGGGTGCGACACGATGAACTGCGTGATGTCGTAGACGCCGTGGCGGTAGACCACCCAGATGCCGTTCTTCTTGGCGCCCGTGTGCTCCTGCACCTCCTGCAGCGAGTACGTCGGTAGCGCCGCGTCGCGGTCCCCAGGCGCGCGCGTCGGTGGCGACGGCGCCTCCTCTTGGAACGCAACCGCGGCCGCCGCCGTGGCCGCGACGCCCGCCGCCGCGAGCAGCCCGAGCGCGCCGCGGCCGCGCTGTGCCCACGCATGCGGGGGAGCGGTAGAGGAAGAGGAGAACGCGGAGGAGGAGGAGAGCGCGACGGTCTGCAGCGCGTACAGCGCGTGGGGCGAGCGCCGCAGGACGCGCCGGGTCGCGTGGCGGAGCATCGTCGATCGTGGCGGGGGCGACTGCGGTGGATCTCGGTCTTGTTCGCTCTGTGGCCTGGACTTCCAGGAGCCCGTGGGGAGCGCAAGTGGCGCCCCATGTGGCCAATCAGCGAGCGAGCGGCGGAGATGCAACGGCGGAAAAATGTGGGGCGACTTGGGTTTTTGGGTGGACGAGATGTTTCACGCGAGTGACACACCCGAATAGAAGCGCGTTGTTTAGTCACAGGCGTTGATCGGCTTGATGTGCGCGGCACGCGTGAACGAATTGTGGGAATGATGGTCATGTGAGACCCAATGAGCTGCTCGGGGGCCACGCGCCTGGTGTCGCCGCGCAATCAACGTGGCCGATTGTGCTGAGATGATGTCGCGCACGCTGGCGAGCGAGAGGGGAAGGCGAGGGAGATCCGGGCGCCGAGTGCTCCTTCCGAACGCCGCGCTGGGCACTAGCGCCACCGTGCGAGCGTTCAGTTTCCAATTAGCCACCATGGCCGCGCTCTCCACCTCCGCCGCCGTCCCCTCGTCCGCCCCCGCCTCGACGCTCTCGCTCGTCGCGGGCGCCGCCGCCATCTCTGCGACGCTCTTCCTGCTCAAGCAGCAGAAGGCGGCGCCTGCTGCTGCCGCCGCCGTTGCGCGGACAGCCAAGAAGTGGACCGCCGAGGAGCTCATCGCGCACCGCCGCTCTGTCTTCACCGACCAGTTCGACGCCACCAAGAAGGTGCCCCGTGAGATCGTGGACAAGATGTTGGAGGCCGCGAACTGGGCGCCAACCCACGCGCGTACGGAGCCGTGGCGCTTTGTGGTCTTTGAGACCCCCGAAGGCAAGAAGCAGCTCGGCGAGATCGAGCAGGCATTTTACAAGAAGCACGTCCCCGCGGACAAGTTCTTCCAGAAGAAGTACGACAAGATGGCGCTGAGCAAGACCGTGTCCTCGTATGTGATCGCGATCTGCATGAAGCGCCAGGAGAGCGAGCGCCTGCCCGAATTTGAGGAGATCTGCTCGGTCGCGTGTGCTGTCCAGAACATGCACCTCGTGGCTGCGGCCCACGACGTCGGCGCGTACTGGAGCTCCGGCCCGCCGTGCGTCTCCGACGACATGAAGAACTTCCTGGGCCTCGGCGCCAAGGACAAGTGTCTCGGCCTGTTCTACGTTGGCGTGCCCAAGGAAGGACTCCAGCCCAAGGGTGCGCGCAAGCCCATCGCCGACAAGGTCACGTGGAAGTAAACCGAATGGACTTTTTTGTTTGATTACGAGTGCCAACCTCTTGCCCCTTGGGCTGCGATTGCAACTGTTGCGCTGTGGTAGAGTAGGCAAACTACAGCCACCTGGATCCCTTGCTGTTTGGCCTCCAACCACTAGGGGAGACCACCAATGGCATGGCCCATGGTCATCACCACGCTGGCCAAGTGGCCGCAACTTCGTGGAAACGTCAGTGGTCGGAATGGTGGTCTGATGTGTCAGGAGTGATGGTGATGATCCAACCGCCGCTCTGTTTTGGCGGTTCCCTCTCCGGCTCAGATAAACTGCCTCGTGTCATCTCCCCAACTCCCTTTCGCCGCCGGATCAGCGCCCGCCAGTCACCAGTGACGCACCACTTGTGGCGTTCCCCTCACTTGCCGCTACGCCCGCGATGTCGTCCTCCTCTTCCTCTGCGGCCTCGTCGGCTCTGTCCCTCGTGGCTGGCGTCGCCGTCATCTCCGCCACGATCTACCTGTTCAAGCAGCAAAAGCCGGCCCCTGCTTCTGCTTCGTCGGTCGGCCGCGGCACCAAGAAGTGGACCGCCGAGGAGCTCATCGCGCACCGCCGCTCTGTCTTCACCGACCAGTTCGACGCCACCAAGAAGGTCCCACGCGAGATCATCGACAAGATGCTGGAGGCTGCGAACTGGGCGCCGACCCACGCGCGTACGGAGCCGTGGCGCTTTGTGGTCTTTGAGACCCCCGAGGGCAAGCACAGCCTTGGCAAGCTGGAGGCCGACCTGTACAAGAAGCACGTGCCCACAGACAAGTTCCTTCAGAAGAAGTACGACAAGAAGATCAAGAGCAAGGCCGTGGCGTCCTATGTAATCGCGATCTGCATGAAGCGCCAAGAGAGCGAGAAGCTTCCCGAAGTCGAGGAAGTGTGTTCAGTGGCATGTGCTGTCCAGAACATGCACCTTGTCGCCGCAGCGCACGATGTCGGCGCCTACTGGAGCTCGGGTCCGCCTATCTTCTCGGACGAAATGAAGACCTTCCTGGGTCTGGGTTCCAAGGACAAGTGTCTCGGCTTGTTCTACGTCGGCGTGCCGAAGGAAGGACTCGAATCCAAGAGTGCTCGCAAGCCCATCGCCGATAAGGTCATGTGGAAGTAACGTATTGCATTATGCGCCTGTGAGGCGTACGATAGACCCTAAACAATTGGTAATCAGCCTCGTGCGTATTGATACAGGCGCGCTTGTTTGCGCTGGGCTGTGGGGCTAAATCGTCGTCGATTACTTCGAACCAAACTCCTTTTCCCACTCACTGAAGCGAGTGAGCTGCTCACGACTGACCGACTTGCTGACATTCTGCAGTGCTTCGAGAAAGTCGTTCTTCGTCACGACGAGCTGCTGACTTTCTAGCTGGACAGCAGCCGTGGAGTCGGCGCTTTTTGCTGACAACATTTGTTGGCTGAGCCGGCTAAGTACATCGGGTGTGTACAACCGCTTCACGGGCATTCGCTTCGCGGTCTCGCAAACGTTTGTGATGTCGTCTCCACTGTATCCCTAGAGAATTGAGCATGGAGAAGTCAGCTTGTGCTTCGACTTCAACAATAAGAATACAAACTCCCGTACCTTTGTCTTTGCAACGAGCTCCTCGACCTCAACGTCTGCTGCCAGCTCAACCCGGCGCAGGTTCAACTGGAACAGAGCAAGCCGAGCGTCGTCCTCCGGTAGTGGGATGTACACGCGCTTGGTTAACCGTCGACGCATGGCCTCATCTAACTCCCATGGCAAGTTCGTGGCAGCTAGCAGCATCACATGCGCGCCTTCATCCTCTCCCGACGGAACACCGTTGATTTGCACAAGGAGTTCTGTTTTCACTCTGAATGAATGTCAAGTTAGGTCAGTGCGAATCGGATCCGCTGGATACATTCATGCAATCGCAAGCAATGAAAGTCGTACCTGCGACTGGCTTCGTGCTCGTTGGCTGAACCTCGCGCAGACGCGATCGCATCGATTTCATCCATGAAGATGATAGCTGGTGCATAGTACCGCGCCATCTCAAAGAGGATCCGTACAAGCTTTTCCGAATCACCACGGTACTTGGACGATAGAGTCGACGCAGACACGTTGAAGAACGTGAGCCCACATTCGTTTGCAACTGCCTAATGAATACCACGGCGCACTCTGGTCAGTTCATTCGGTGGCGCTTGCTTTTGCGCTTTGCATACCTTTGCCAAAAGCGTCTTTCCCGTTCCTGGTGGTCCAAACATGAGGATGCCACTACAATGCTTGAGAAGCCCATTCTACGAAACAGATCATCGAATACAGTCCGTTGGTCATCGATTGCCGATGGTAATCGAGCGCACACGCTTAAGGCTCACCTTGAACAGATGTGGCGCGATTTGAGGCAGCATCACCGCTTCTTGCAATAGCTGCTTTGTGTGTTCGAGTCCAGCGATGTCCTCGAATCGCGTGGGCTCACCCCGGTCCACAATCTCTCGCTCGATGGATTCAATCAGCTCTTGGTCCGCCCAGCCCTCCTCCTTGGCTACCTCCGAGTATTTCTTTCGTCCAGCAATCATGTCAGAGCCACTTTGTTGCGCTTGATTAACCGGCTCGTCCACATCCATCTTCTTGGACGTTCCGATAGATACACGTTGCCTGCGTCTGGTTGTCAACGCCGCCTCCGCCGTGCTCTTGTATGATGTGCCGTACCGTGCCACGATGTTCTTCGAGACGTTTTCTGCACCAACACCAAACTGAATGATCAGAGCGATTGCTCAACCACGAGGCACAAAGTATACAAGCCACGCACCTTTGTCTTTGACAGAACCACGTGTTGTAGTGGATGACGACGATTTCGACCGCCGCGTGCTCGCTCCACGAGATGGTCCACTAGACACATAGCACACAACCCAAAATGCAGTTTCAGCATAAGACCCACTTTGTACCATACCCACGGTGCCAGTTGTACCTGGGAGCCTCTGGTTTCTTGGCCCAGGCCGGCAATCGCTTCTCCATCGCCAGTGACGACGACAGCGAGCTCTTGCTCGCTGGCGGGCCTTGCTGGTCGACATCCATCGGCTCTGTCGAGCCACGGCGCGCGCTTCTCAGTCGAGCTGCCTCGCTGCATGTCATCTGCGCCGGTGCACGCGGCAGCGGGTGCAGGTCCCACGCCGACTTCTTGGGCTCGGCGCGACGGCGCTTCGTCTCCTGCAGCTTCTCCGACGCCGAGCGCAAGTCGTGGAGCGCCTTCTGGTACTGCACGAGCGTCGCGTACTCGTTCTGTAGATCGGTGATGAACTGCGCCGTATCAACATCAACCTGTGAGCGCCGTGGTGTATCGCCTCTAGTCCGGGGAAGGCACAGCACGCACCTGGCGCACGTCGGGCGTCGCAAACGCGCACTGGCGCTTGACCTCGTGCAGCACGGCGTGGAACTCGGGCACGCCGGCGTCGTACTCGCCCAGCAGACACAGCTCGCGCGCACGGACGAGACGCACGCGCAGCGCCGCGCGCGCCGACGCGACCGCGTCCGCCATGTTTCCTTCTGCCCAGTTTCCTTTTGGGGACAGACGTTCGCGCCTTTCGGGCATTTTTGAATGGAATTGTGGACCATCAAAACTCTCTGATTGGATGAAAACATATTGTGGGCGTTGATTGGTGGATATGTGGATACGCGAGGTTAAATAGTCTGTGATGTGGCCGAGTTGAGGTTTTTCGTCCTGGCACACTATGAAGCGAACACGCGTTGCCTCGCAAGGCAATTGAACACCAGCTCGGGCGCAGAGAACAAGACCCGACCGGCCAAGACCGACGGACTGGAGAAGCGGACGACAAGAATGGCGCTGACGGAGCTGCAGATCGTGGCGGGCGTGATCACGCTGCTGACGCTGGCGCTGCTGGGCGTGGCCGTGAAGGTCTGGTGGCCCAAGAAGGTGGACGAGGAGGACGCGTCGCTCGAGGCCATGATCAACGGCTTCGACTTTGAGCTGCCCGAGGAGGTGGAGCAGTACCGCCAGTTCAAGGAGGAGCACCCCGACGACGCGGACGCGTGCTTCCAGGCGCTGTTCCGCCGCGCGGTCGCCGACATCCCGCTCATCCGCAAGATCCAGTCGGAGAGCGCCGGCATCCAGCGCCTCAAGAAGAACGACATCCTCAAGGACGGCTCGTTCCTCAGCTACAAGATGGCCGAGGTGCGTTTTTCTGGCGGGCTTGGATCTCACTGTGCTTTGTTGCATCGCGAGACCGTGCTGATATGTGTCATTGTTGGGGGCTGTGTAGGAGTTGATCAACGAGGAGATCAACGATATTCGCCGTGAGGCCGAGGAGCTCAAGCCTGGTAAGTCCCCACATCATCAGTGCTTCGCGTTGCTGTGCGTAGATTCTCATCCTTGCGTTCTTGGTGTTGACACAGGCGAGGGCTGGCCGGACCGCATTTTCCCCCAGGCCGTGCAGTTCATGAACCACATGGCCGAGCAGCAAATGATGGCACAGCGCAAGGCCGCCGAGGCGCAGATGCAGGCCATGCAGGCGCAGATGCAGGGCCAGGAGACGATCGCGGAGGAAGAGAACACAGAGGAGGGCGACGAGGGCCTTCGAAAGAGAAAGTAGATGCGAGTGAGTGAGCGTTTTGCGTGCGGAACGAACGATAGAAAGGAGAAAAGGAGGTGGGCATGCCTGCCGTCTAACCTCCATGAGTATCTTCCAGCAGCGTTTGGACGTTTGTCATGTGCAACTGGGTCTCTCGTAGCAACTGAGCGACGGCGTCGCGCGACAGTGGCGGCTCTGCCAGCGTGTCCTGTGCGGGCCAATTGACGCCGCCAGCAAGTCCACTTCCCCTGGCCGCGACACTGTTGAGCTCATGGCGGATCGTGATCTTGTGCAGTTCCCGTGCGACCAGCGCCTGTTGCTCGAGCTGCAGCTGGTGGCGCCGGAAGCGCTGCTCGGGCGTCGCGAACGCCCACTGCGCGAAGTCCAGCGCGACGCGCACGTACGGCAGCTGCTCAGGGGACGCCGAGTCGCTGGTGCATGTTCCCATGGAACCGTCCCGGTACGTGAAGGAGCACTCGTCCGCAAACTCGGAGGGCGCCACCTGGAGGATCGTGCGGTCTGCGAACACGACACGCACACGGCCGTCGGAGAACGCGCGGAAGCGACCAACGTCGTTCGTGAGCTCTTCCAGCAGCGTCGTCGCTGCTGGCTCTGATGACATTTCGGTGGGTGCCTGAGTAAACGACTCATATGGCGAACTACGGCAGGTCGCCTCGAAGAGCTCGGCTGCGTGGAGCAAGATCGCCGTCGTACTGCGGGAAAAGTCCATGTCAACAGTAGTGATGAGATCTCATGGTAGCCAAATCGTTAAGAGTGCAGGAACCTGGCAGACTTACCGCTCAAAGTCACAATCAAACGCCCGCAGCTCCAGAGGCATCGTCTCGACCGTGAACTGCTGCGGGACGCCACCACCTCCGTTGAACGCGCGGAAGAAGCCGCGATCACACTCGACGAGCGACCCGCCGGCCGTATCCACGGTTTTCATCACCTACAAAGCCCAAGAAAAACAATCAGCACGATGTTGCATCGACAGATCGTCGTGGACATCACGCACCAGCACTGTCGCCGCCTCGGTCCCGCAGGCATGACCAAGGTTGACGACCCAGTCGACGCCATCAACACGCTCCGCGACGATCAATCTGTCCAGCGACCGCGACATGCCCTTGATCCACCTCGCGACGTTGTCGACGCTGACGTCCGCGTTCTTGGGAAGGTCTGGCTGATCGATCAGAGGGCGAAATGTCGGTCGCGCGTCCAGCGCACCGTTGCGCGGCAATGCAAATGCCGTCGGCGCTTGCTCATCAACGGCGCCAGCGTCGAGCTGGAATTGCTCCACTGCAGAGCCAAGGGCGACGCGTGCGCGTCGAAGTAGCCGGACGGCGAAGACAAAGCACGGCGGCGCCGCGCTAGGCGGGAAGCTCTGCTCGACCCACACGAACTCGTCGTCACCAGTGGCGGCCGTGGACGCTCCTCCTTCACGCTGGACCTTGAGCAGGTACTTGGCGTGGGCCATTCTGCCGCTTGTGTGGAGCCGCACTTGCGCGGCGCCGTCAAGTGACTCGACCTGGAAGCACTGCTCGGCGTCGTTCCAGAACGCTCGGGTCGTATACGCCGCAGTACGCGGCCAGCCGACCGCGACGGCGTCGTCTCCCTGGCCGTCACGCCTCCTCCTTCTTCTCCAAACGACGCTTGCTGGCGCCGAGGGATCCCACAGCGCCGCGTGCGCGTACGGCAGCATCCCCGCGCAGAGCGCAAAGCGGTTGCGGAAGTCGACGGTCGCGCGGACGAGCGCGCGCTGCGCCGAGAGCAGCGTCGGCGTGAGGTGGCGCGACGCGCGGCCGTGCGGGCCCACGTACGAGAACGCGTGGCCGTTGGGCTCGACCACCACGACGTGCGTCTCGTGCTGGCGCAGCGTGAAGCGCCCGGCGGCCGTGCCGTCGCGCAGCAGCACGAGCCGGGTTGCCTCCATCGCCGCACTTCGTCTTTCCGATGTGCTTGGCAGACGTACCCCATCACACGATATTATGTACCCCCTCGTAATCCATTACTTGTGTGGTATGCAGTACTCGCCTCGATTGAAGATCATGCTGACGGAGCTGCTGGTGATGCCGTCATTTCCGGACGCGTGGGAGCATCCTTCCTCATCATCGCATTCGTGTGCGCAGCGAGCAACTCTCTCCCCCCCTCCGCTGCGTGACAAAGCACACTCCCAGTTCCTCATATTGCGTCCGTGGACACCACCGATCACCATGGCGCGTCTGTTCGTGAACGGCAAGATCTGGCAGTGGGGCGCGGCGCCGGCGCCGTGGATGCTCGTGGACGACAGCGGCGCGATCGCGCAGGTCGGCAGCGCTGACAGCGCCGCCACCCCGCCCACTGTGGGCCAGGATGTCGAGGTTGTGGATTTAGCTGGCGCGCTCGTGCTGCCCGGGCTCCACGACTCGCACATCCACGCGTACTACATGGGTGAGAGTGCCGAGTTCCTCAACCTCACGGGTTGCTCGTCGTTCGACGACTTCGCAGCGCGGCTGCGCGCCTATGACGCCAAGTACCCGGACAAGACCTGGATCGTGGGCTTCGGCTGGGAGCAGGACCAGCTCTCGAGCGAGGCGCGGTACCCGTCACGACACGATATCGACGCCGTCGTGCGCGGCCGCCCGGTCATGCTGCACCGCGCGTGCTGGCACATCGCCGTGGTCAACACCAAGGCGCTGGAGATCGCCGGCGTGGACGCCGCGCAGACCACGCCCCACGTGGTCGAATCCGGCACGATCGACGTCGACGAGCGCGGCGCCACGGGCATCCTGCGCGAGGCCGCCGTGGGTCTCGTGACCAAGCACACGAACGAAAAGTCGGATGGTACGACGTCGGAAATGCGGCGATGAGTGGATCTGGGCATCGCTGACAACATCATGATGTTCGTGCAGTGATCCGTGCAAAGTACCTCCGTTACGCGCTGGAAAAGTGCGTGAGCCAGGGCCTCACCGGTTCAGTATTGCGTATGGTCTGATGCTGTTGTCGTCGCCAGCCTCTTACTCGTGGCATTCGGAATGCAGGTATCCACACCAACGACGATGACGCGTGGCAGTTGTACTCGCAGATCCAGCGCGAGTCGGGTCTGCCGCTGCGCGTGTACTTGACACCGCTCATCAACGAGCTCAAGGCCAACCCATCAATCCCCAAGCCTGGCTCCAAGGATGGGCTCCTCTCGTGCGATCGCATCAAGGTGTTCGGTGATGGCAGCCTCGGTGCGGTGCGTGGTCATTAACTCCTGGCATGATGTAATCGTATCGCGCACGAGCTCATTTGGTCATATCCCTATCAATTATACGCTCAGGAAACGGCCGCACTTCGACTTCCATACCGCGACACGACGAACACGGGTATCCTCATGGACACCAACGAAGGGCTCATCCAGAAGGTCTCCGACGCGAAGGCAGCCGGCTACCGTCTCGAGATCCACGCGATCGGTTCGTCTTTCTTTTTGCGTTTGCGCGTAGCCATCCTGACCTTCTTCTAACCTGTGTTTTTTAATGGCAATAACCAATAGGCGACCGCGCGGCCGAGCAAGTGCTCATGGCGCTCAAGGCCGCTGACGTGCCGCGCGAGCAGCGCCCGATCATCACGCACTGCCAGATCCTGGGTGCTGACTTGCTCGAGCAGATGCGCGACCAGGGCGTGATTGGCAACATCCAGCCGTCGTTCACGATCACGGACGCGTCGTTCGCGCGCAAGCGCCTGCCCGAGTCCATGATCCCATTCTCTTACTGCTGGAAGACCATGATCGAGAGCGGCATCGTGTGCGCCGGCGGCAGCGACTCGCCCATTGAGACGTGCAACCCATTCCAGGGCATCTACGACGCCATTTACCGCTGCAAGCCCGGCAGCGCTGACGAGGACGTGTACCTCCCAGGCGAGCGCCTGACGTTCGAGCAGGCGCTCGAGATCTACACGAAGAACGGCGCATACGCGGCCATGGAGGAGCAGCGCCTCGGGCAGCTCGCGCCTGGCTTCGCGGCCGACTTCGTCGTGCTCGCCAAGGACGTGACGCAGGACCACGCGGCGCTGCTGGACGCGGACCTCGTGCGCAGCGTGTACCTCGAGGGCAAGGAGACCTACAAGTTCGACGCGACGAAGGCGCGCGCGCCGCCCACTGGCGACTTCAGCCAGAGCTCGCTCCCGGGCAAGAACGGCCAGATCCGCGTCTGCCGTTGCTGCCGCCACTACCCGCTCGCGTAGAGAGATAGAGATGCGGGAACGGGGAGTAGGGGATGAGGTCGTGAAACACATTCTCATTGGCTGTTAATCAGTGTACTTGTCATTGGTTGGTGGAAACTATTTTGGCGCCAAAACGGGCGAGGGAGGGAGTCTCTCTTTCCACCGTTGGGAACATTTTCCCCCTCATTCATTCCCCCAAAACCGACAAACGACGTCGAGCGCCATGAGCTTCGCGGGAGACACGTCGGGCACGGCGCCGCGCGTGAACAAGAAGACGCTGGGCGCGTACGTGGGCCGCACGGTGGCGCTCGTGGGCTCCGTCGAGAGCCACATGCCCACGGCCGTGGTGCTGCGCACATCGGTACGTTTAGTTCCCGCTTCTCCCCGCACGGGATACTGGGAACTGACCCGACAATGTGCTTTGTGTGCGCCAATAGGACGGTGGCACGGTCAATGTGAACCCGATGCCGGGCAGCGACTTCAGCAGCAAGTACGTCGAGGTCATCGGTCGCGTGCTGGACGGCGAGACGCTCCAGGAGTTCAAGACCACGCTCTTTGGCGAGACGTTCGACCTCGAGACCTACGACCAGTTCGTGCAGCTTGCGCAGGGCAAGTTCCGCCCCTTGTTCGACTAGAAATGCATTGTTTCCCCCTCTCTCGTCTTCCTCTCAGTGCGTGTATCAATACAAGAAAGAAAACCGAACAAGTGTCCAGTGGAACGTATTTCGGTTTGAGTGGCGCACTACTCGCTATCAGGTGGGCTCTTCTCCTCTTGAGTGGTGGCGTCCGGAGTTGACACCGCGGCGTGCTCTTCGGGCGGGTGCAGAAACGCCTCGTTGAGAGGACGTGGACGCGCGGGTAGCTGCACACCGTCGACCTGCTTCTGCACCATGTGCGTCTGGTAGAATGGCGTGTAGATGCACTTGTGGAGGTGAAAATGGCGGTAGTACGAGTGCGTCACAAAATCCACGATCACGGCCACCTGCGCTGGCGAGAAGATCCGCACGCTGTCAGGAGCAACCACACTATGTGAGCTACTGCGCCACGACCAGAGGGAGCTTGATCGAAGAAATCCCACCTCTTAGGTGACCGCTCCACGCTGTGCGCGAGCAGCAGCGCCTCAAAGCGCTGGTAGCTGGACGCGAGCGTCGACGTGCTGTCGTGCGCAAAATCCTCTTCCACGAGTCGCTGCAGAATGCCCAAAAACACGGAGATCTGGTCTGCGTTAAAGTGCTGTTGCCGCGCGAACGAGTAGTTGTAGAGATGGAGATCGAGCAGGAATCTGCGCGATATGTCGCTCTCGTCAATTTTGAAGATTTGTGCGAGCTCACTGTCACCCAGAAGAAAAGATGTGATCACACCACCGGCCACGGGGGAGAGCAGGACGGCCAGACCACAAGCGCACCTCTTGCAGTCCTCGGTCGCGTGGCACTGCGCCAGCCGCGCCACCTGCGCCTCGCTCACCACCTTCCACGTAATCGCGGCAGCCTGTCCATACACGGCTCATAATGAGCGTCAGCGCCGACGCTCCGCACCCCATTCACGCGCGCGAGCCGCACCATGATCCTCTTGTGACTCGGCGCCCAGAGGTTGAAGCGGCACAAAGCGAGCCGACGGGTCCGCTCGGCCCGGCTCGTGGTAGCTCGTCTCGGCCCGGCTTGAATGAGCCAATGCGCGTCCGCCACTTCGGCTCGTCAGCCGGCTGTGGGTCGAATCCTGGTGCTTCGCCAGAACCCCCAACCCGGCCCACCACCCCTCAACCCGCGAACCTGCTCGGACGGGCCCACCCGAACACAGAACCTCGGGTCATGTCTCACATTCGGGTTTTGCGTATCCAAACCCGACCCGTGCGGTCCTGCCCGCCGCTCGTTTGCGCTGGCCTGTCTGGCCCCCGCGGGCCTTGGTGCTTGGAGTGCGAGCAGCTCCACCTGCCGGCCCCACTGCGTCATCGCCCGGCGCCTCCGTGACGCCACACAGACGCGCTTCGCCCGCCCCACGACACCCACAAGACCATGCTGCGCCCCACCGCCGCCGCCTCGCTCTCGCTGCTGCGCACGCGCACGCGTCTGCTGCTGCCGGCGCGTTCGGCCGCCGCCGCGCGCTTCTCGTCGCTGCCCGACGGCGTCGAGGAGCTCACGATGCCGGCGCTGTCGCCGACCATGGAGGTGGGCTCGATCGCCGCGTGGCTC